>JAVJAQ010003476.1:0-151167 GCA_032362365.1 Zygogramma bicolorata
ATATATATATATATATATACTGAAAATGAATTAGTGGTGAGAAAATACATTTATGATCGTGTGTTAACACAACTCCCTTGGCTTCAATATCTTCAAGACTGTATGACATAAAAGAGCCATTTTGAAAGACTATTTTATGAAGAGACAGTAAACCAGAGTCTGCTGAATATTTTTCAAATGGACTGGTTATAGCACAATGCCTACCAATTAGAATTTTGCTGTTTGCACGGACACCTAGATAATCGATCTAGATTATGTTTTTCAATAGCACAACATTATCTCCATCTTTACAGGATAAAATATTATTGTTGGAATGAACTTTTCTGTAAAAATTGTAGTGTTCAAATTTATTTTTAATTTTCTTGTCAATTTCTATAGAATTGCCGATTGTACGAAAATTTATGTTATGTATTATTGTTGCTTCTTCGCTTTGAGTTTCCATTTCAGATATTCTTCTCATCACTTGTTGCAATGGAGCATTTGATTTTCGAAGTAACCTTTTGAATACCTGGAGGTAATTTTTAAATGGAAAACAGTTAACAATATTGAGAGATCCAAAATCTTTGGCATCTTGTGACAGGTGGATTAAACAAGTATTATAAATACAAAATTCTGGAGCATATAGATTCTCCGAATTTATAGCAAAATGAACAAGCAATGTCTTTGCATATTTATTATATTTCTCATTTAATGCCTCACTCAGTAGAATTGTTAGAGCATATTTTAATATCATGAAATGATTGTACATTCTTTTTGGCAATTCATTTTTCAACACTACAGGCCCAACGTATAGTAAAAATCGTCTCAATTCAGTGGCCTTCCACCTCTCTGAATCTTCCATTGATCTTGGCTTCCTATCAAAGTCAGATGGCCAAGAATTACTTATTATGTTAATAGCAGCATCAATCCGATCAATATGCAAACGGGCTAATTTGTAAGAACGACTTCCATCTCTCCAAATTGAAAGCAGTTTCCTCATGATGCCCAAACATACAAGATGCATAATATAGTCAACTGGAAAAGTAGGTACAAGTCCAATTCCCAGTTTGCTCAGAGGGGTACGTATCTTCTTTATGGTGGGTTGAATCAACTTCATTTGCGAAATCCTCATCAGTTTGAAGAGGAGCATTCAAGTCCTTAATTAGCATCCTACCATTACAATGAGTCCCTCTAACTGTACATTTGCCGCAGCCACTATATCCATTATGACCCTTTATGTTTTTGATAAATGCCCTAGCAGGTGCGTCACAGCAGAAGGCACCTATTCTCCCATTGACAACTCTACTATCCTTTATATCAACTCCCACACTTTTCAATACACAAAGTTCTTCAATGAATTTTTCTAAAAACTGCTCCAGGGGTGGTTTCTCTGCTCCGCGAAATATTGCCACTGAAAATATTTCATTTGATATTCTTTCCCTACATAATATTGGCCAAAAAGGAATATTAGTATTCTTGTGGATGGGTAAACCGTCAATTCCAAAATTTAATAGGAATTCTAATATTTGTGATTTTTTACCTATCTGGTTCAACTTTCTCTCCAATCCAAAATAGAAGAATTGGCCTTTTCCCATGATTTCAATGTTTAATTTTGAAGGGGTTTCAAGCAGTGTGCGTGCATCTTCTGGTAGATTATGAAGATCACAAAGGGTTTTTAGCTAGCCAGGTCAAAAGTTCAGACAATGCTGTATGTGTAATATTATTTCTAATTGACCAATCCACCAAAAATGTATTTGAACTTTCAGATATACCCTCATCATTGTTATCTGAATCACTCTCGTATTCATCAAAATCTGAAAATATTTGGTATGGAACATGATGAAAATGATTCGAAAGGTGATTTTATTCAGAAGGATCGGGTGTATTCAAGGTTGACCTACGAGCACGAACTAGCAGTACGTAATTCGGACATGACCTCGACTCTCTTTAAACACCACCACGAAACCGGACATAAATTGACTTCAACTGCATGAAGATCATTGCCAAAAATATAAGTTGTGATAGCTGTCATGTAGTTATGCATGCATCTGATAACTGTACAAATTTAGCGGCTTCTGAAGTACGGGCAGCTGTGTTACAAAATAGATCCCTAATTTTTTGTGTCCTGAATAACGTCAGGCATTCAAAAGAGTTCCATTGCTGCTCAGACAACTGGAGGATATCAAGGATGAAGTCCAAAATTTGAAGAAAGAAGTTGATACACTAAAACAAAACTGTAAAATCATGAAGGATGAACTTGTTATTACTTAAGGAGGTTCGATAGTCGGGACTTGGTGGGGGGCGAAAAAGAAGGACAGAATAACAGAGCGCGAGTTGGCGAGAGAATATCTGGCAACGCTGTCCTGCGTCCGGTTTGAGAGCTGATTGCGGCTTTTTTTGTAGCGTCAGTATTATAATCCAAAAACGATATATTCGCGTAGTAGATGAATATGTCTGGAAATACTAAAAATGGTTTTCGCTGAAAAAGCAAATTTGTTAAAGAAAAAGTGCACCGCGCAATGCAACAACTTGTCATAAATGGTAAAAGTAGATGTGAAGAAAAGACAGATGTTCTCATGTCAAATGTAAGAGGTAACAGGATTGTCTCGGTGAAATACATGGCCCAGCAAATGCAATGCCTACATTGAAATAAATACAAGAAATAAATTTTCAAAGAGAAAAACTGGATACAAAGCTTACTACACTTGCATCTGAACTACTTCCTCTTTCATGTGAAGGTACACATAATGCAATGTTTGATGTTAATTTACTAGATGAGCTAACTAATGAGTTTATAGAAGAAAAAGATTTATTAAAAACTAAGAAATCTATTTCGGTAATGCTGAATAATTTCGAAAATGAAGCTGAAGCTAAAAAAATATTTATATCTTTTCAACCAATGAGGAACATTTTAAGCAAAACAATAAGACAGAGATCAACTGATAATGGTACAGAATATGGAAAAATTGTGAATACATTCAAAACCAAAGGTTTGGATGAAACCAGAATTATTTTGCGTGGAGAAGTTAATAAAAAAGCTTCTATAATAAAAACAAAGAAAGTATTAGTTGTTATAATAAATCATTTGATTGCGTTACGAAGTATTAATCAATAAAAAGTTTGAACCTATCACTTGTTTCAGTTACATTTTCTTTCTGGAAAATATTCATCTCTCATAAATGTTGATTGATGTCGACAATTTCTAATTACAAAGCTGCGTCTCAAGTTAGAAGAGAACACACAGAAAGGTTATGTTATTCGCAGAAGAAAAATTAGCATTGCGTTACGAAAAAAAAAAAATGATTGATTAAAAATAAATGGTTGTGGACCTTGAAAACACAAAATAAACTAAAAGAATTCCGAAAGAAAAAACAATCAAATATGATGGCAAATTAGCAAATATTCAACAGAAAACAACCACTTCCCGAGCTGATACCCTGACGGCTATTGAAATACAACTGATGAGTGTGCATCTGGTTATGAGATGACACTGTGTAATGGGCTTCGCCCATTGCGTGCCCATTTTCTCCTACTGGTTTAATTATTATTTATTATTATTATTTTTGGTAGAACACAGACGATTATCATCGTCTGTGAGAAACTACCGTGTACTGACGATGGTCAAAGACCCCAAAACCAGTATACAGGTAATTTCTCTGTCCCAAATGTCTAGGTCAAAGCATTTGCAAAGTAAAGTCTGTAGAAAGTTTGCACAGATATTCTGGATATTCATCAGTTGTAATTAAATAACCGTCGGGGTATTATCTCTGGAAGTAGTGGTTCTCCATTGCGCATTTGGATTAATCCAAACTCTTAGTGCTTATGTGTGGTTTCTGAATTTTGAAATACTACAGTCCATCTTGTACTCGAACGTAATGTTTGATGATAACAAAAATCGGCAGTGACGCAATGAATAGGTCCAGCGCCTGACCGATAATGAAAGAAACAATGTTCCAATAGAGGCGACTCGCTTTGTAATTCAATAAAAAGTGAAAAACAATTCGGATGTCCCGATTCATCATTATTATTCCCACCATCATATGAAGTATAATAATATATTTTACATATTGGTGTTCCTCCATTTTCCTCTTCTCTTTTGCTTTGTGTTTGAAAATACCGCCCCTGAAAAACTGCCGCCTTAGGCGACCGACTCACCTACCTCACCCCTAGCGCCGGCCCTGGTTATTCGCACCGCCGAGCAGCTGTTCGGTTTGTGCGTAGCGCTGTTGCCAACACTTTCGAATCACGTACACTTTTCTCATAATTTCATTAATTATTCTTCAAAATGATCGATAAAGTAAAATCAAATTGGGTGGAAAATGATCGTCGATTGTTAGGCTATCCATTCATGCTAAATTTATTTTGTTCCCTGCATTTTTCAGTCTGCAGTCACGAAAAATGTATGAGAAATTGGACTTCTTCCATAAGAGCCCATGTTAAAATACCGGATTTCAACAACCATTTACTCAAAAAATCATTCGGTAAGAAATGTAAAAAAAAATCGTACATTAATCTATATTCTTTGGCTAACTTGTATACCAAGTTTCATTCGGTTCTGTGCATATGTCTGTAAGTATCGAACCTCCTTAATAGCAGAATGATAGTTTCGCAGTGGCAACTTGCGAAATATGAAAAGCAAATAAGTAATTGGGAACGGTTTTCCAAATTATATTTTTCAACTGACTTTTCCAAAAATACATAACAACATCATTCATCGTAAATATATTAAAAAAATCAACTCTTCCTAAAACTAATTTCATCTAACACCCCTCCTGGATCTTTGATCCCCATAAATTTCAAGTGCTCTCTGAATTCGGGAGTTGGAATATTCTTTGTTAGACTGTCAGCCAAATTCAGATTCGAAGTGACATATTTCAGCACGATTTGTTTTTCTTCTATGAGGTCTCGTATGAAAAATAACTTCAAATCTATGTTCTTGGATCGATCCGATGTGGTATAGTTTTCAGCAAGTTTCATAGCTCCTTGGTTGTCTATAAAAATTGGAAAACTTCTTCTGAAATATGTGTTCTGACATATTTCCTCTGATAGTTTCTGAAGAAATATAAATTCCTTTGCTGCTTCAGCGAGTGCGACAAATTCCGATTCTACTGTGCTCAAGGAAACACATCTTTGCTTTCGGCTGCACCAGCTTATTGCTCCACTTCCAAGAATAAATATATATCCACTAAATTATTTTTTATCTACTTGATTTCCGCCCCAGTCTGCATCTGAATAAGCAGTTGCAACTTTGCTTTCTTTTCGATATTCCAATCCATATCTTTTAGTCGCATTCAGGTACCTCAAAATATGCTTCATGCCTTTTCAGTAATGCTTAAATGGACAGTGATTAAATTGACTCATGAAAGTCGCTGCAAAAGCTAAGTCCGGTCTTGTTGCTGTTGATAAATATAAAAGACTTCCAATCACCTTCTGGTACAGTCGTTTCTGTTCTTCGTCTAGCAAATTTTCGTGATCGTTTGTGTCACACTTCATATATTTCCCTCCAACTTGTAATGGTGTAGTGGTTCCTTTTGCATCAATCATATTCATTTCTGTCAATAATTCTTTGCAAAAATTCTCCTCTGATCCAGTCTTATTGCCCCGTTTTGTCTCGAGACATGTATTGATAAAACGTGTTTGTCTTCTTTCAAATCTTTGATTTCAAACTTTTGTCCAAATAAAATTTTCAGGTAAAGTTCTATTTATCGGACGCCACCTATTTTTTGAAAATTTTTTTTTTGCTTACGATTTCGGTCTCCTGAACAAAAAATTCTTATGGAAATTTTGGCGGTCTCAACTAGTTTCGGAGATACGGCCCCCCAAAGACAGGAAAACGGGGTTGACGCTTATGTTTGTTTTTCAGCCAATTCCACTTGAAATTCCTCCTTGTTTATATCAGCACAATATACACAATCTGTTTCACCTTCTTCATCACTTTTCAACCGAATTAAAAGCATTTTTCGCTACAAGATTGAAAAATATATCCTGATAGGAAAGTGAGTTTAACAAAACAGTCGAACGCGCAAGGCATCGCCAATGCGAGTTCCACAGTTATGTTAACCTCAATTTCCTATTAGGAAATGTTTTTCAATCCTGTAGTGGAAACTGCTTTTAATTCGGTTGGGAAGTGATGAAGAAGGAGGAAGAGAAAATGTATATTGTGCTGATATAAAGAAGGAGGAATTTCGAGTGGAATTGGCTGAAAAACAAACATAAGCGTCAACACCGTTTTCCTGTCTTTGGGGGGCCGTATTTCCGAAACTAGTTGAGACCGCCAAAATTTTCATAGGAATTTTTTGTTCAGGAGACCGAAATACGGACCTAACCAAAAAAAAATTTTTCAAAAAACAGGTGGCGTCCGATAAATATAATTTTACCGGATCTGATGTTGATCGATTGAAATTATGGCTTTTTATAAATGAATCCAGAGTTTTGTTCCACATTAAACCAGATTGATGTAAACCGTAAATGCTCTTCTTCAGACTGCATACTAAATTTTTCAGTTCAATCTCATTTTCTGTTGGTAAGACAGGAAATATTGTCCTCTAGGTATCAGCTAATTCTTTGTAACCAGTTGGAATTTCCATGAAAACTTCTTCGTCCAAGTCAGCAGATGAATAAGCAGCAGTAATATCGATATGATGGATTCTCCAATCTCTTTCCATTGATAATGCGAACAGTAGTCTCATCGTCTTTTTTTGAACCACCGGTGCATACGTTTGATCAAAATATACACCTTGTATTTGAGTATTTCCCAATGCTACTAATCTTGCACGATGTCTTTCCATCTCTCCTTTTTCATTATATTTTGTTGTGGAAACCCATTTCGTCTTTATTATTATTCGATTTTTGGGATTACTAAAAAAATTCCACGTTTCATTTCTCAAGAGGTTGTTGAAATCATCTATCATTGCCTCTCTCCAGAATTGTTTGTCTTTTCCATACAAGGCATCTTTCACATGAACAGGATCTTTGGATTTTTCTTTGATTTGTTTACTGTCAGTGTCCGTCAACTGCGTTGTCACTTGATTACAAACTTTTTTCCATATACAGGGTTATTCTCTTCTCCAACATAATCATCCATCCAAAACGGACTTTTAACAGTTCTACCCGATTTAGACCTTTCTTGCCATTTCTCAATTGGACTGACACCATCGTTTGCGGTGCAATCACATCTATTTCTGTCGTAACAAGCAGTTGAAATAGCTTCGCCCCAAAATGCATCTGATAATCCTGATTGATTCAACATGCACCTAGCTGCGTCGAATAATGTCTGATCCATCCTTTCAGCAACGCCGTTCTGCTGTGGAGTTCCCAGTGTGATTAGTTGATGACTTATTCCATTATTTTTCAAATATTCTTTGAATTCTCTCGACAGATATTCTCCTCCATTATCACTTCGTAGCGATGCAATTTTTCTTCCTTGAAAATTTTCGACTTGTTTTTGAAATTCTTGAAAACTTTTGAAAACTTCGTTTTTTCTTTTTATCATCTTGACATAGCAGTAACGAGAAATATCAATCAATCAATGAATGTGAAACTACATATGCACTTCCTCCTAGCGAAACTGGTTTTATGGAACCGACAACATCAGAACGAATCAGTTTCAATGGACTAGTTGTTCTTGTTGAACTTTTCTTCGGAAATGGTTTCTTCTTGAGCTTTCCTTCTAGGCAAACGCTACAAAAATTCAGTGTTTTCTGGTTCTGCTCTTATTTCTGAAATCTCTGCGGACTGTCCCAACATCTTCCTTGTAGTCGGAAGATTCAAATGTGCTAGACGTTCATGCCAGAGCTGGGTATCCTTTAATATAACTCTATTCGAAAATGTACCTTGTTTTGGGTGGGAATTAGGTTTTTTTTCGAAAAAATAATGCAATCTGCCAACTTTGGTTGATTCTGCAACTACTTCGCCATTTCTTGCAATAATCTGCGCACGTTTTGTTCCGAAAAGTATTTTCATACCCCTTTCTGCAGCTAAGGTCATAGAGAACAGATTTCCTTTCAGTTCTGGTACATATAGAACTTTTTTCAAGGTTATTTGGTATTCGCCACTCTCTTTTGTTAATTGCAAATTAACGTCGCCATATCCCGTTGACTTCAGAATTCCTCCTCCAGCTATTTCAACTGTAGATTCGTGTTTGGTGATTCGTGTTTGGTGAACAAATTTTTCGAGATGTGAACTCATATGATCTGTCGATCCACTATCCATTATCTATGTATTTGATCCTATCGTCATATTGGCCAAATTGGATTGATGCATCTCAACACGGTTAATCGAAGACTGATAAATAGCACTGAATGCAGATGTTGATGGTTGTGATTCTTGCTGTCGTCCTTCTGGTCTAGAGTCTTTATTACTCGATAATGGACAGTTTTTTCCGATATGTCCCATTTCTAAACACCGAAAACATCTTAAGTGCTGATGCGATCGTTCTAACATTTGGTTTTCTTTTGGAGGGCTCGTATTATCTGGATATTGTCGTTTACTCTGCTGCATTTTGTTGAATTTTCCAAACTTTTTATGTCTTGGAAAACATTTTCTTTGGATTGTGAGGGCTTTCACATTATCCAATTCACTTTCAGAAATAGATTCACTCTGAATTCATCTTTCTTCTTCTATTAACTTTGACTTCAGATTGCACATGTTCAAATCATCGTCAGCTGCTCTCAAATTTCTGGCTAAATATTCATATTCACTCGGCATTCTTTACTTTATGGTATAAACCATTTATTCTTGCCAGGTATTCATTTATAGTTTCGTCGTCTTTCTCCGAAGTGTTTACGAAGTCCTTCAGCAATAATAAACCATGCCAAGTGTCGTATTTGGTATGTATCGCTGTTTTAAAGTCTTCCATACTTCCTTGGCAGTTTTACAATCCATAACATCGTCCGAACTATCATTATTGATCAGTAAATATAAGGCTGATTTGGCACTATGATCAGTTTTCTTGTTTGCAGAAACCTTCAGTTCGTCGTCACTGAATCCTGGATCTACAGCCATCCATTACTGTTTTACTTCTAAGATTCCTTGGGCCCGCATTGACCAATATCGGTAATTCTCGGAATGCAGTTTCTTAATTTTGAAATCGTCTATCATTTGGATTTTGTCGTCGTCTTGAGTTCTCAATTAACTTTAATATCGTCGTCTAACTTTTCAGATTATTCTACTGGGCCCATAACCTGTTAGTACTCAATAGCAGAATGATAGTCTCGCAGTGGCAATTTGCGAAATATGAAAAGCAAATAAGTAATTGAGAACGGTTTTCCAAATTATATTTTTCAACTGACTTTTCCAAAAATACGTAACGTCATTTATCGTAAATATATTAAAAAATCAACTTTTCCTAAAACAAATTTCATCTAACAGAACTAAGTAATATTAAAAATAATAGAGAGAGGATTGAAATGGAAGAATTTATAATGAAATGGAAGCGAGAAGAAAACGAGCAAATAACGGCATTATATTTTAATGTGAATGAATCCTCTATTAACAACAGAAATGAAAGAATTGAAGAAGAAAAGAACACAGTTAAGAGTCTATTCTCACATGTAGATGGAAATATTATGAATTTCAAAGTTATGAGAGTCGGAAAGTATGAGGGAGGAATTTGATTCAAACGAAACTGTAAAACAGGTATTACCTGTTTTAAAGTTACAGTTTTACCAGAACCGTAATAAAATCAATGATATGGTTCCATCAGTTAGAGTATACTCAGATCAAACAGTCAAGCAGAGGAATTACTACAAACAACTGAAAGTGAAACTGAACTCTGTCATTACTGCAGGTGATGATTCAAAATGTATAAAATATATAAATGGTATTCCAAAAATTGTCAGCAAATTGAATGTACAAAATTCATCAAAAAACTAATCCAGAACACCACTCAACTAGAATATAATTCAGACATAGTATATTTGAATATTGAAAGTTTGATAGCAAATTAAACTCAACTAATAGCAGATATCTACTGTTACAATCCTGCAGTGATTCTGCTTAGTGAATCCAGAACAACACCTGATATCAACGACTTTGAACTGGAAATTAGTAATTATGCACTTGTTAGATGTGATTCAGACTCTAGACACACAGGAGGTGTTGTTATTCACATACGAAGAGGAATCACACCATAGAACATTTGTTCACAGAAACAATTATTGGTGTAAGTTTATCTCAATTACATATGGTGGTATAAAGTGGGTAATAGGCAGTCTTTACCACTCGCCAAGTGCAAGTCATGCTACATTCTTGGATCATCTGGAGAACATTTGTGAAGAAATGTTTTGTAAAAACCATCGCACAGTGTTAGTCGGTGATTTTAATTTGAATTTTTTATCTAACGAATTTTATGTCAAAAAGATTGGAGACCTTTTCAATGCATATGGTATATTCCAAAAAGTTACTTCTTTTACAAGAATTACTAATAACAGTGAAACCTTAATTGATTATGTATTGGGATAGCACTGTAGCAACTGTTTTGGATGAACCTAAACTCACGGACCACCTTGTAGTAGCTGTTAAATATTTTTACAGTGAAAGAGTAAATTACAGAAACAAGCAAACAAAAACTGATAGGAACTTGACTGAAAGAGATTTGCACAACATTAATCCTAATTTGATAGATTGTAACTTTTTACTCAGCAATACAAATATAAACCAAATTTATGATAATATTAAAGAAAATTGTGGAAACATCCTAAATGAAATCGCACCTCCAAAAATAATTACTTTTTACGAAGAAGATCTGCCCTGGTATGATGGTCAAATCAGAAGGTTAAGTAAAGAGAGAGACTCTGCTTACAAGTTATTCAAAAGAAATGCTAATGATTGTTACGGGCTGATTTCGATTCACAGTTTAATAATTTGGAAACCATTTGAAATATATCTTTATTGTTAAATTTAATATCTGCCACGGGGTCATCGGGTATGATTGTCAAGCAGAAAGGAACTCATTTTCATCAATCTATCCAACTGTTCTTCGTTCACAGAATCTGAAACGATGTAGTACGAATTATTCTCAGTAACTCTGATAAAACTAGTTCACTCACCTGAAAAATGCATCGAAGCAATGTTCGACACTTCTGGTTGCTCGAAGTAGATAGCTCTGAACGCAATGGTCCTGAGGCAGTTTGCTATTGAAACCCTGGTATTTGGTACTGTGGAGGTCCCCTTCACCCTTTTCCGAATTATACCATGTTCATGTGGTCCTTCTGAAAATCATAAGGGTATCATTAATATCACAACAAACCACATAACCTCAAACTCCCCAACTCTTAGACCTAACTTCATAAGTATCCCCAAAGTGTGTCAGTTGTCATATACTGCCATGACAGATGTTATACCTGACCTGACAGGTGATTGACAAGGACAGGCAGATATTAGAATCGTCTCGAACAGGAGGGTTGAAAAAAAAAAGGAAGGAAGCCATTTTGTAGCCAAGAAAGCTCAAGTGATTTCACGCTCTTTAGCAGATTTAATTTGCCCCAGAAACATAAAATAGTTCAGTTATTCTTGTATTACTCGTGAGTTGAATACAAAAAAAAACAACGAAAGTTGGATTTGATCTGAACAATTCACTGTTTCTGAATCCTCGTTCAGGCGTTCGGCCTGACCAATCATTTCAACCAAAGGCCACATACCAACTCAGGTACGTGTTCATAGCAGTTACTGCATGTTATCTACGGCTTATTTTGCCTTGTGAAAATGAGTAGCAAAACTTACCTGCTTGCATATGTTGTGCTTAGACGATTGTATAATTTTCAGGCCTTTCATTCTCCGTTTAAATCTTCTGGCCAACTAGGTGCTTGATCCCCTTTTCCTGCACTAGACATATCGCGGTTAGTACTGCTTTGCATGAATGCTCTCTGCTGCTCATGAGCCCTCCGCACTAGGTAACCTGCAGTCGGGGACAACCAGAACTTCCGAAGCATACTCATCTCCAGGGGCCAGTCCTATAACCAATGGAGGACAAACTGTGAGCTACTCTTTCCATTATCATTACGCATAATCCAAACAGATTGCGGGTCAGTGCTTTTCTATAACAAAAACCAAACCACCATTTAAACGAGATCTATAGTTTCATCGGATAATCAAGAACATTTCTAAGACCCACCTGTACATTCTTCTCAATATCATTATCAACGACCCAATTAGGTGGTGAGTCAGTGGTTTTATATAACAGAACCACAACTATCTAACTGATTTTTTCGTAAACATTGAGAAAACCAAACCAAATCTTGAAATTTTAAAGCTAGCTCCTCATAATAATAACAGTCTTTTTTATATCACACAACCCCAATAGAGGTTCAAGATAATATTAAAATTACCACAAGATCTTGTGCCCCAGGCATTGATGAAATCAATGGTAAAGTTCTGAAAAGCGTCAGCGACATAATATCTTACCCCCTATCACATTTAATAAATAAATCATTTTGCTGTGGTGAATATCCAAACTCTCTAAAAATATCTAAGTCAGTTCCCATATTTAAAAATAAAGGATCAAAATATGAATTAAGCAACTACAGAAATGTATGTCTGCAATCCCAGTTTGCGAAAATCATTGACTACAGCTACTATTTGAGACTGAGTAAATTTGTTGAACAAGAAAAGCTTATTCCGGAATGTCAACATGGCTTCAGGCAGCAACGATCTACTTCAACTGCAATGAACGAACTATGTAATAACATTTATATGAATCTTAATAATAAGCAGACCCCAATCGGTCTATTCTTTGATCACTCCAGGGCATTCGATACAGTCAACCATGAATTACTTCTGGAAAAATTGTATCGAGTAGGAGTTAGAGGAGTAGCAAATAACTGGGTTGCTTCATATCTAGAAAACCGGTCTCAGGTAGTGGTTATCGATTCGGTGAAATCTCAACCTGCTTCCATTTCAACTGGGGTACCTCGGGGTTCCATATTAGCCCCATTATTCTTTATTTTATTTATGAGTGATATACAACTTTCATGTACTTCTCCACAAAAAACTATTATATATGCTGACGATACAAGTCAAATAGTAGCGGAAAATAATCTTCAACTGACTACAAAAGCTGCAAACAAAATTGCAGAAGAATTCCCTTACTGGTGTACAAATAATGGACTGATAGTTAATATAGACAGAACAGTATAAATGATTTTCCAACCAAAAAATATCACTTATGATCTTTCTCCCCTAATAAAGATCAATCACAAATCGGTGGAGCAGGTAGATCAGTTTAAGTACCTAGGTCTAACAGTTGACCAGAAATTAACCTGGGAATCTCACTCAGACAAATTAATCGCAAAACTGAGTACCTTGTGTTTTGTTATGAGACAACTGCGAGGAACATTATCTACAAATGTACTCAAACTGACCTACTTTGGTTTAGTACAGTCCATATTGTCGTATGGCCTGGCTTTTTGGGGGGCTCGGCACATATGACAAAAGTGTTCACAGTTCAGAAAAAAAAATAATATGGTGCCTTGCAGGCCTACATCACAGAGACTCTTGTAGGAAATCCTTCATTGATTTTTCAATATTGACCTTAGCTTGCCTTTACATTATAACTCAGAACATAAAAAAACATGAAACTCAGTATGTGAGAAACAATATGGTGCATGAATATAACACACGTAGAGGTAATGAAATACGTTTACCTTATTCGCGATTAACCCTAGGTCAGGATTCTGCAGATTATCAAGGGGTAATCTGTTATAACAAAACAAATGAAATATTGTGACAATAAGAATCTTATAGTGAGTGGAAAAAAGCTTTATTAAATTATCTTCTAGGAAATGCTTTTTATTCTGTTGACGAATTTCTGCAATCCTGAATAATATTATTTTATTTATACTTAATCTACACATATGTACATGTTTGTATCTATACATTTTTGTAACTGCTTGACTAGTCTGATAAAATTCTGTATTTGTATGACATTTGTAGAATTTTCAAAGATGAATAAATTTCTATTCTATTCTATTCACACACTATTCAGCCAGGTTCTTCTCCAACGAAGAGCTGCTCCGAACATTTTTTGGGCATTCACTCATCGGTGTACACTTGTTGTATTATCATTATTACTAGTCCAATCAGTTTATCCCTTTCAGACCCAAGATCAAAAAAAATTTATTTTCTGAGCGAAAATCACATTATATGCTAAACAAGCTATGAAATTGAAGAATCAAATCATGTTTTTGAATTCAAAGGACAATCTACAGGATTTCAAGGACACTCACAATTGTGTTGTATCGTTCCAAACAATTAAACCTCACAGTTGTGATGTGATTATCATTAAATAAGAACATGTTGTAAAATATTTTATTAAGAATTATCTTTTATGAAATTTCATAAAACAATTTTGGTCTTTACTAAGACACAGGTACACGTTACATTTACTACACCTTGTTCTTGATCGGCTACTACAGGCCTCAAGGCGACAATTCAATGGATGCTTCAGGCTTTCACTGATGGGCCAGTGATCGAAGCAGTCATACCTTTTATCCTTACATGGCATTGGTGTACATCTGGTTTTTTTTCGTTAGGTTTGGAAGAATCGTTTTCGTCATTTTCATCTTCCCTTTCGCGTTTTTTCGTACCACAAGAAAGGAATTCGGCCAATTCCAATCTGAATTCAAGCAGATCCTTCATATTTTTCGCAGGCAATCCATTTTTCTTGCTGTCTCTGCGGTATTCCATCCAGCTGTTCACAATAGCCAAATCGAATAAGTGAAGAATGACTTTTATTGGCCATTTCTTCGTCCTGAAGAATGTTCGGTAACATTACATCATCATATCACAAACATCTACACCTCCCATTTTTTCATTGTAAGATTTCACAACCATTGGACAAGGAATTCCTCTACGAACCTTCATGATTTTATCCCATCTGCTTACTTCATTCATTGGATCCGTTCCAAAAGCTGTGGAAGCCATCACTACACACTTATTGTCCTTCCATTTAGTCAAACATAATTCTTCATCACCTCTGACTACCGAATCTGTCTCTTCTCTTGACATTCTATTATCAGCTTTTAGATTGCAATTCTTACCCAGTCTATTACTCATCATGGTTCCAGTTCCTTCCATTCCGAGTTCTTTCAGTTTATCGAATAGGGACAATGTTGAGAAGTATCGGTCAAAAAATATGTAGCTTCCAGTTGGTAGTGATTCCACTAAACGAGTGACTATAGCTGGACCCAAACCCAGTTCTTTAGATGAAATTCGTGTGGTATTTCCCTGATAAATTTCAAAATCAAGTACTAATCCTTCCGATGTTGTGATGACAAAGTTTTTGAGACCCACAGGGCGAGGTTTATTTTTGACATATTGCCGAACAGGACAACGGCCTAAAAATGGAATCATCTGCTCATCCACGGAAAATGAACCATTTGTTGGTCTTTGTATCTGTAAGCAGCGTGATCTGACTTGGTCAATCATGGGTTGTACTTTCCACAGACGGTTGTTTTTTTTTTGTATCTTCAGGAACGTTCAAATTGTCTACAATGTGAAGAATATTGCGTAAAAGGAAGAATCTGTCTCTTGACATTTGATCTGCTATTGCTGGAAAAATGAATTTCGTACTCCAATACAAACGAATCCTAGGAAATTTCATACAACCCATGCGGTTGCATGAATGCCAAAAAATTTTTTAATCTCTGTTGGTGTAACAGCAGGCTTGATCTCTCTTCCGTGTAGCTGTAAATAGAATTGTGCTGTTTTCTCTGCCACCAATTCGTAAAACGATTCACCCAAGTATCTGCTGAAGTATCCCCAAGGTGATGAAACTGCATTCGTATCAATACTATCCATGTTATCTTGGGGTCCATTTTTACTATCGAAAACAATTCGATTCCATGACTGTTTGCTGTATTTTTTGGCAAGTTCACTCAGTCTCATATTCATCTCTGGATCGTCATCATCTGATTCATCAGAAATCGATCTTTCAGAACTGATATCAATATCACTGTCGAGTTGGGCAATGGTTGGATTTTCTGATTCCAACAAAATATCGTCTTCGGACTCCTCATTATCGACCTCGAAATCGGATCCAACCTCGTCCAATAGATCAAAAATAGCATCAGGATTATCTCGAAGATGATCCAAATCAATGACACTCCTGCTTTCTGTAAAAAAATAACAAATTCTCAATATCCGTGATATTCCTAGAGAGGTTGAGTCCCAATACTCACATCTGTGATATTATGAAATCAACCAATCCCAGAAGTCTCACTTACTTTTTTTTTCATATCATCCAACCTGTAGGCTCAAATATCAACCTTTATTGTCGACATCATGCACTTAAAAACAGAAAATAACTTCAACTGAAATTAACTTACTTGCTGAATTCATGTTGATGCACGAATGTAAACAAAACACTGTGAAACGCTTCATACAGGTCTGCTCAAGTTGGCTGCTACGAGTCAAATGGCGGAACTGCGGCCTTCTGCGCATCAATACGTATCCTCACAATCGTATGATGTCGGTATGAACTTATTCCATCGTAAATTTGATCATATTGTGCGGCATTTAGTTATGAGGGTTATGAGTCAATAGCTTCCTGTAACAAGAACAAGACCACCATTCAAGTGAGATCCTTGATTGATTCAGCCGCCTAGGTACTAAGAGCATTATTTTAAGGCATTAACTCACCTGTGTACTGGATTGCTAGTTTGTGAACTTTTAGTATACTAAAAGGGAAGACTGTGGGTAATATTTTATGAGTGTTATTTTTGCTAAGAATATCACCTTAAACAAATTTTGATACTTATTTATAAAACCATCTTAGCATCTATGTATTAGTAATTATTATGTAATAGGCTGACAGTTATCAGCTGCTCTACTGGTGGGTTCGTAATATTGAACCGCGCTTTCCAAATACGCTCGAAGTTGTCCCAGAACTAGTTCGGAGTGAATCTGAATAAGAGTACGATTAAATAAATGGTCCAGAGTCTATGGTAATGCGTTCGTTTTGTTCCTCTACCCACCCCAACCCACTGATTTAGTCGAGAGTCACCCTTGTATTTGAAATTGTTGTCAATACTGCAAAGGGCAGCTGACAAATTTGGCCCCAACGTGGATTTGCGGTAGAAAACTAACTGTTGAAAGTTGCTAACGCTTTGCCATGGACTTCTGAATTATTTGTTGATTGATTTTTCGTTCATGCATATTAATTGATCAATTAGTTAGTGAATGAGGAATATTTGTAGTATTTTCAGGAGAATTTTTACTTCCCATATCTTTCGAACATATTACAGTTATACAGGGTGATCTCTGTGGTAGATATACAGGGTGATATTTCGGGTAGTAAGTATTCAAAAATTTTCAACTACAGGGTGTTCTCTGTATGCGGGTATAATCAAATTCCTGTTACTCTTTAGACAGGTGATTATTTTTTATGGAAAGGGATTTTCTCTTTCGGATTCTGCTGTTTTTTTTTCTCTTTCCTTTTCCTTCTGGGAAGGGGGAGAGGTGTGTCCTTTTCGACATAATTTGCTACAAAAATACAAATAATTTTTTTTTCTTGGGATTCTTCCACATTTTCAACTAAGATGGAGGTAAAAAGATTGTTAGGCGATGAAGTCGTTTATGAGTTGATGATTAGAAATCTACCAATTCAAAGAACAGTGAAGGAGAATAGACCTATTCTCAGTGGCGCGTTACGATGGGAACGCGATGGGATTAATACTATTTCAACTTCGGGAATGAACTTAGATCCGAATGTGGAATACGAGACGTGTATGCGGAAACTAGTCGACCTGAACAATGACATTCAACAGTTCGATGTGAACAATCGAGTAAATGAGTTTAAGCGAATATCTTCACGCTTGCATCATATCAATGGACGCTTGAGGAGAGTTCCAAGGGGAAATGATCAACAAGAACAATGGCGACAGAACCTGATTTGTAGATGCATGGAACTTGTTGACGCTGTAGGAAACTTGAATGAAAACTTGGTTGGCATACAGGGTGGACCTCGAGAGGGAGCATCCAATGCGACACCAAGGTTACTCGATCAAGTTTGCAATATTGAAGGATCTATTCTAGATGAACCAAATCCTTTGATGCCAGAGACTGCGTACACTCAATCTCCACACCAAGATTCTGCGCAGGTTATACAACCGACCGAAGCAGGTACGCCGAATGTTCCTGATCGCATAAGTTTTCGCAATACTCGCGAACAAGTTGCTACTACTACCCCCAATATGATTGATTTCGGTAATCAAGCTCATCCAAACCGTTCACCCATTGAAAGGAGTGGCATCGAGCAAGTAGTAAATTCAGAGGAACGTCCTGATAATGATTTCCAGAGCAGGTTGCATAGAATTAGGATACATCCGGAGGTGGTCCAGGCTGTACCCGACAGAAGATATCCGACTTACCATGATTATCCAGGAAATGCTGCATATGAGCATATGAGAGATGCAGGCTCTTCAAGGCAAGTTCGTTACTTTCCTCAGTTCGGTGATAACCGTCCTTGCAGAAATGTGAACATGTTGAGTTCTACACATGATTTAGGAACTCGAATGCAAAATTTACAACTTTCTCCGCCAAGACTCAATTATGAGTATGGTTATATTTCTCGTTGGAAACTGCAGTACGATGGGGAGACTAGCGTTACTAACTTTTTGGAGAGGTTAGAGGAACTTAGAATATCGAGAGGTGTGACACATGATCAGCTCTTGGTATCGGCAGCAGAACTCTTCACTATATAGAACTCATTAATTTTGGTCATGGGAAGCACTAGTTACTCAACTGAAGTCTGACTTCCAACCCTATGATTACGAATTCGATCTTTGGGAGGAAATTCGCAAACGAACACAGGGTGCGAAGGAAAAAGTCATCATTTATATATCGGCTATGGAGAATCTTTTTAATAAGTTAGGTGAATCGAAACCTGTGGAGTCATCCAGAGTCAAGATAATTCGACGTAACCTTCAACCTTACCTGCAATCACAATTGGCATTGCATTCCGTTGAGATTATTTCGAAACTCACAAGATTGTGTCGCATGATAGAGGAAACAGCGGCTAGAATGCAGAGATTCTGCCCACCGCCAACTAATTTTCGACAACTCTTGGAGCCCGATTCGGCTTATCGGAAGCCCGCGGGAAGTTCAGCAGTATTGTTGCCCAACCTGGTGTCCATGGTTGAAGAAGATATAGTATCGCCTTAACCTGTATCAATTATATGAGATCCTCAGGCCTCTCCAAGGCAAAGAGAATCCATATGTTGGAATTGTCAGGAATCTGGGCACCGATTTGGAAAATGTTCAAAAGCACTTAAAGTTTTCTGTTTCAAATGTGGGAAACCAGATGTAATATCACGGGATTGTCCTTCCTGTTCTCAAAAAAACTCGAGAGGTGGTCGGCAGTAGGTCGGTGGCCCAACCCCTCAACAAACCCGATCAAATACAACTCTAATACAACTATGGCTGTTTTGAATTATGTCCTCGCACACGCACAAAGTGATCGTCGTCCGTACTTACGGGTTGATATTTATGGTAGGGAGTTTCTCGGACTTCTAGACTCTGGCTGTAGCACGACGGTAGTAGGAAAACAAGGTTGGGAAATCCTCAAGGGAGTGTGTACTCTGGAACCGACACAGCAAAATTGTTGTACGGTTGCAAATGGCGAGAAATGTGAGGTTTCTGGTGCAATAACGGTTTCCGTCAAACTCGAGGATAAGGTGAAAATATGTACTATCTTAGTCGTACCATCATTACCCCATTATTTAATTTTAGGAGTAGACTTCTGGATGAAAATGGGATTGGTCCCAGATATGTATTCGGGGCAATGGTGCTTTCGTGCTCACGATAATCATGAACAACCTCTGATTAATGCTATTCAAACAAGAGATAATCTTACTACGGTAGAGCAACAGGAACTCGACACTCTTATCGAAGAGACTTTTCGAAACATGCCAGATAAGCTAGGTTGTACGGCCATAGTCGAACATGAAATCCGAATCAATTCCCCACCAATCAAGCAACGTCATTATACTCTATCACCTACCCTACAACGCCATGTAAACGCAGAATTGGAGAAGATGTTACGGGATGGTATTATTGAACCCTCCACTTCGCCTTGGGCGTCGCCCATTGTCTTGGTCAAAAAACACGACAATACGTATCGGTTTTGCGTGAATTATAAAAAGCTGAATGCCGTGAGTATCCCCGATGCATATCCCCTTCCCTTTGTTAGTGCAACACTAGATAAACTTAGAAATGCACGTTACTCGACTACCTTGGACATCAAATCTGCATATTGGCAGATCCCGGTTGCGGAAGCTTCTAGACCACTGACAGCTTTTATTGTTCCTACAAGAGGGTTGTTCCAGTTCCGGAGGATGCCGTTTGGATTGCACAGCGCTCCTAGCACTTTTCAGAGATTCATCGATAGAGTAATCTGGGAAGACCTGGAACAATTCGTCTTTGTGTATTTGGACGACATCATCATTTGCATACCTTCATTTGCTAAACATATCGAAGTTCTTCGAGAAGTGCTTAGACGAATCATCAGAGCCGGCTTAACACTCAACAAAGCTGAACTCCGTTACTTGGGGTATGTGGTGAATGCTTGTGGTTTAATGGTCGACTCAGAGAAAGTCGAAGCAATTGTCAAGACCCCTACTCCCAGAAATGTGTCAGAGGTGAGACGCATAGTCGGCTTAGCGTCTTGGTACAGACGATTTGTACCCAATTTTTCGACACTGATATCCCCCTTGACATCACTTCTCCGCAGGAATGTGAAATTTGTATGGGATGATGCATGCGCTAGTGCTCTAGAGTCGGTCAAGAATTGTTTGATATCCGCGCCGGTGTTGGCTTGTCCAAATTTTGAGTTGCCTTTCTCCATTTAAACGGACGCATCTGATTATGGTTTAGGTGCGGTACTGACCCAGGTTCAGGAGGGAGATGAAAAGGTCATTTGTTACTTATCCAGATCTTTGACAAAATGTGAGAGACGCTATAGTACTACTGAGAAAGAATGTCGAATTTTCGCTGTAGAGAAACTTCGTCCATATGTGGAGGGAAGCCGGTTCACAGTAATTACGGATCATTTTTCGTTGAAGTGGCTTTTCAATATAAAAGATCCCATGGGAAGAATAGGTCGTTGGGCACTCCGCCTACAACAGTTTGACTTCGACATCATACACCGCAAAGGTAAAGAACATGTAGTCCCAGACGCGTTGTCGAGGGCAGTACCTGTCGTGGATGTAGTGGATAATCAACCGGTTGTGAATGGAACCCCAATGGTCGATAAGTAGGCGTGATCGCGTTCAGAAGTATCCGTCCAAGTATCCACTTTGGCGGGTAGAAGATGAACATCTATACAAAAGAGCCAGATTCAAATACCCCGATTTGTCTGATGTAGGGACTAGTCAGTGGTTGAAAGTGATCCCAAAAGGACACCACTTTGAGATAATCCGAGAAAACCAAGATCCTGTTACTTGTGGACACTTAGGAGTGTTTAAAACCGTAGGGCGCATTTCTACAAAATATTATTGGCCAAAACTTCGTCAAGATGTAGCAAGGTACGTGCGATAATGTAGAATATGCCTTCAAAACAAACCAGAACAGAAAAGACCGATTGGTTTAATGCTCAGTAGAGTCCCAATGGTTTCACGTCCTTGGCAACTCGTTAGCGTCGATATCGTTGGACCCCTTTCCAGATCATCCACAGGTAATTGTTATATTCTCTCAGTCTGCGATTGCTTCAGTAAATTCGTCCTTCTCTTTCCTTTGCGAACTGCTACGGCCGCCAACGTCACAAAACTCATCGAAGAACAAGTAATCTTACTTTTTGGTGCACCTAGAAGGATTATTACAGATAATGGGGTACAATTCAAAAGTAATCTATTTCGGGAGAAAATGCGCGAATACGGTGTGAGAATCTCTTATACGGCTTATTACCATCCGCAGTGTAACCCTGTGGAAAGGGTATATCGAGTTGTTAAAACGATGCTAGCGTCTTATGTTTCCGATAATCATAAAAACTGGGACAAACTCCTGGCGAAAGTCGCGTGGGCGATTCGATCATCCAGACACGAGGTGACTGGGTTAACGCCAAACTTCATCAATTTTGGTAGACATGTTAGTATTTCCGGTGCTTCGCAACCACCTGTAGGCGAAGAGATTCTTTAGGGATCCAAATATGGCGGGCCACTCCATTCAACTTGAAAAACTTTTCCAGGATGTTTCCAAGCGCTTAAAGTTAGCCTATGATCAAAGTAGTAAGAGGTATAACCTTAGACATCGTGATGAAAGATTTGCACTAGATCAAAAAGTATGGAAAAGAAACCACGTTATATCCGACGCATCTTAACATTTTACATCAAATTTGGCTCCTAAATTCACCGGACCGTTTACCATTAAAAATATTGTTTCGCCTTGGACGTATCAGTTGATCAATAGTGAAGGTAAAGACTGTGGAGTGTGGCACGCTAAAGGCTTGAAGGCGCACCCACCAGATGATTAGTTTCTAGTTTTTTTATCTTTTTTTTTGGGGAGGGATTAGTACTATTGTAGGTTTCGGGATGGCAGCTCCCTTAATGCTGGACGACCCTTGTGGTGGGTTTAGCTTGGCGGGTCGGCTTGGCTGTTGGAGTTCCGTGCCGATTTGCTTTGGAAATTGACGTGGCCATAATGCAGAACTCCCAAGTTTTGGTGAGTTTGGTTCTGCAACCGAAGTCACCTCGTCAAGTGTCCGGGGTGTTCGGGGCGGAATTTTGGTGGCGGGGTCGGCTCGATGGGTTGGGTCCACTCCACAGGGATCATAATAATGAATGATCGAGTGGAAGAACTTTCGAATTTTTGCTGATCCAAGATTCACGGGAATCAAGCCGGGATTATTTTCAAGGTTTCGAAGTGTTATTGTCTCCCGAGTAGCGAGAATTCCGGGTAATCCGAAACGGCAAAGAAACATATGTTTAGTTGTCGAAAGAGTAGATTCTTCTTAATGGTCGTTTGACATTGTCCATGTGAATCCTTGCTTGTTTCGCAGTTGATATAACTTTCCTATCTCGGTTCAAAGTTTTAATTTTGCTCGGTATTGCGAACTTGTTAGCGTTCTTTTTGCGTCTATGACTTTTCACAAAGGCGTTTTGTTTGCGTTTGAAAATTTCTGGAGAGTCTCTGTTTTCATTCAGCTTAGAAATAGTTTTCTCTTTCGTTGCGATAAGATCTGAGTTAATCTTGGGATACAATAATTTTGAACGTTCTTTATGTAGGGAAACCTAATCATTTAGTAAGATTTGGTCTAGTTTGATATCGAATGGTTCATTGCTAGCTCTATGCCCGTTGATGACGTCAATTGGTTTCAATTTCGTAGCAGAGTGAATAGAATGGTTATAGGCAAGAGTTGCATAAATCATTTTCATTTTGATAGGCGTTTTCGAGAATCCTTTAGTATTGAGCAGGCGTGTGTTCAGATATAGTCGAATGGAATCTTTCAACGATTCCGTTTGATTGTGGATGGTTAGGGGAACAAAAATGAACTTTAATTTTGTGCAGAGCTAAGAGTTCTGTATTTACCGAGTTCTTGAATTCACTTCCATTATCTATGTGAAAGGAAATTGATCAAGTTATTGGAAACTTCAGTACCTGCTACAGCATCTAGGAAGTAAGCCTGGGCATATTCAGAAAAACTGTCAACTACCGTTGAAAATTTTGAAGTTTCGAAAGTGAAAACGTCTAGATGTATTATTTCGAAAGGACCTACAGCTGTTGGTGTGACATTCATCTACATTTTAACTGGGTTTCTATCATATTTGCATTGTTGACACAACTGGCATTCATTAATGAATGTTTGAATGGAGTTTTCCATGTATGGCCAGTTATATTTTTCTTTTATTCTCTGGAGAGTTTCGTCAATGCCTCTATGATCAGATTCACCTTCGTGATAATTTCTGATAGTATCTTTGATATCTGATTTATTTGTCACATCTGAAAGTTTTTTATTACATTTTTCCAATTTCAGTGAAGCACTTCTGAAATAACTCTCCAATACTAATGGAAAAGGTTCATAAAGGTCAGGATTTTCGAAAAAGAGATGATATTGAACACCTGGTAAAACATATTCTTTGAGGAAATCAATCACATCTTTTTCGAAATTTGTTTTTAGAAAATTGATCAGTAATTCTTTTTTTTTCTCAAATAGTATTTTGATTTTGGGCTTAGCTGGTGGATGTTGAACGGAAGATATAATGATTGGATTTTGTCCACAGTTAACGGCGAAATTCACTATTGGAATGTCGACAATAGGATGTTCGTCAGCATTTAAATGGATAGTATGATTATCGGACGGTTCATGGATATTTTCTGAACTTTCTTGGCAGTTTTCTGCGAGTAGTTCATTATTTGTCACGGTGTTTGATTGGGTATTTTCATTTTCGTTGGTATGATTTGCACTAGTATTAGTTTGTTCATTGTTTTGTTCGGTTGTGTCGGTCGCGTCGACATTGACTATCATAGACATATCGTCCATGTCTCTTGTAATTACGCCAATAGGTAGAATATCTTCAGATGGTTGGTAATTTGGGGTCTCAAGGCAAGAGTTCACTAAATTTTGGTTGCCAAAGGTAACTGATGGGCCTGCTAGACGATCTGACTCTTGGAGTATGTCATCTAGTTCATCCCAAAATGTTGTCTCTTTAGTATGCACCTCAATGCGTGACAAAGCGTCTGCGTTTGTATTGAGTTTGCCTTTTTTATAAATTATAGAGAATTGGTATTCTTCTAATTTGATTCTCCAACGTAGTAATTTGGAGTTTGGGTCTTTTAGTGAGAATAACCATTGAAGTGGCTTATGGTCGGTAATCACACAAAATCTACGGCCATACAAGTAAGGCCTAAAGTATTTCGTGGCCCAAACGATCGCCAAAAGCTCTTTTTCTATTGCAGAATACCTCTGCTCCGATTCATTTAGGGTTCTGGATGCATAGGCTACAGGTAGGTCTTTACCTATAGGCCCTTGTGACAATACGGCGCCCAGGGCTACGTTTGAGGCGTCCGTAGTCAAATTGAATGTTTTAGAAAAATCGGGATACTAGTATTGATTCGTTCATCAGAAGATTTTCACAAGTTTCGAAGCAAGAGATAAATTCATTGTTATGTTCAATTTTGGCACATTTTTTTTTTGGATATTTGGTAAACGGTTTGGTAATTTTAGCAAAGTTTTTGATAAAACGACGATAATAGCCTAAAAAACCAAGGAAGCCTTTGACTTGTTTTGTAGTTTTGGGAAGAGGAAAGTTTTTGATTGCTTTGATTTTATGCGGATTTGGCTTTACACCATCCGGAGTTATAATGTGGCCCAAGTAGGCAACCTACTTCCTTGAAAATTCTGATTTATCAAGTTGGATATTGAAATTCGCATCTCTTAGCCTCTGGAACACACATCTATCTCAGTCGTTCTAGGTGCTCTTGGAGCGATGTTGAAAATTCGATTATGTCGTCTAGATAGGCGAGACATTTTTCGTTTTGGATTCCACGTAAAATATTGTCAATTACACGTTCACACGTTGCCGAAGCGTTCTTTCAACCGAACGGCATACGCAGGAATTCGTAGTGGCCATTCTCTGTGTTGAACGCTGTTTTTTCAATGTCTTTTTCTTCCATCTCAATCTAACGGAAGCCACTAGCTAGGTCCAATGTCGTAAAATAATGACATTTTCCTAGCTTGTCCAAAAGATCATGGATATTTGGAAGTGGGTACTTATCGTCAATCGTTTTCTCGTTGAAATTCCGATAATCGATAACTACCAATGGCGAATTACTTGGCCTTAGTATTTTCGAATCTAACATTTTTTTGATTTGCTTGTCAACTTCTTGTTTATGAACGAAAGGGTAACGATACCATTTAGAGTAGATAGGTGTCTGTCGTTCGTATTTGGTGTTTAATTTTGTTTGTGAAAGTCTAAGGTGTTTCGTCTTTGTAAAAAATATCAGAAAATTCTTCACAAATTTTGAGAATCTTCGATTTCTCTTCTTCGTTCATGTGATCGGTTCTTATTTTTGAAAGATCCAATTTTTCATTGGTTGACACATCAAAATTATCCATATCAACTTGTTGAATTTCGTTTCTATCAAATTTTTCTACCACAATGAGTCTAACAGTATTATTCAAAATAGTTGTCAATGCAAATCTCACAATTGTGAATTTTTTGGTGTGGAATTATTATTCCGCCGTTATATATTGACGTTTTTATTTTTATTACTTGCTCTGCCCTCGGAGCAATTGTCAGTAAATTCAGTTCATTACTAGTCTGATGAAATAGAAGTTTAATTTTTGTGAAGGGCGTTATCAAATATCCTTTATCGAAATTGATGCTAGCATGTAGAATTTTCAAGTTATCCAAGCCAATAAGGCCGTCAAATTATGGAACTTAAATAAAAAGAACTTCAACTCAAGTGAATGTGGCAGGTTGAAAATTTTTGAGGACGGAATTTCGGCACGGTATTTATGTGCTGACTTTTGGAGGACAGCAGATAGTATGAATGGGTCGTTTTTGATCGAATTTTTTTTGAAAGAAATTGTAAGCGATTTCGGGGGCAATAAACGATTAAGTAGATCCCGAGTCCATTGAAAGTTTCAAGTTATATTCGGGAAATATGATGTACGATAATTCACTTGAGTTTGATGAGTTGAAAGAAATAATCTGTGGGGTCGATTATGTTTTTTCCGAGGATTCTACTGAAAATTTACATTTGTATTTTCCGTTGGCTCGATTTCATCTGGAATATTGTTGTCGTTACTGAAGTCGTATTCAGTATATTCCGTAAAATTCTGATCAGTATCAATATATTGATCTGGTTCGCAATATTGATTGTATTGATCGATCTCATTGGTTCCGGTGTTGAATAACTCTTCACTGATCCAATTTTTCTGAGGTTGTTGTCTTCTATTCATGAAAGAAGTGGATGGTTGAGCAAAATTGTGGTTCCTAGTGGCATAGGTTGGTTGAAAGTGAGTATTTCGTGTTGAAATACTCATTGGGGAAGGTTTCGGTTGGGGTTTATTTCGCGGTTTAAGAACATTAATAGTGGGTTGCTTGAAAACTTGTGCATTCGTGAGGAATTGTTGATTTGGAGGTTTAGGTCTTTGTTGGATATTTATTGGCTGTGAAGGAAAAATTCTGTCTCTGAAAAAAGTTGTTGGGGGTGTTCTGATTGAATGAATGATATTGATTAAATGCATTTGCAGTATTGTTGGTACTATTTACTGGTCTTTGTTGTTGATTTTGTCTTTGTGAAGGCATAGATTTTGCACCATTTCTATTAGAATAATTTTTAAAATAACGTACGTTTTCTTCTTGAATGACGTATTGTAAAGCTTCGCTAAGAGTAGCTGGTTTCATACATCTAATAGTTGTACATAATGGCTCTTTCAGTCCTGATAAAGAGGTTGTTGATACTACATTTTGATTAAGTTCTCTCTTGAGAGTTTTAGCAGCATCTGTAGTTTCTTGAACATTGACATAGCTACATAGCAAATTCAAAATATCCAAATATCTATCATGAAACGCTTGAGCATTTTCATTTGATGATTGTCTCAACATGACAAGGTCTCTATTCAAACAAACCTCGTCTCTCTGATCTGAAAAATTTCTTGTGAGAATATTTTTCAACTCTGTCCAGTTTTTGGCACCTTGAATATTAACTAAAGCTTCCGCATTTCCTTTCAATTTGGAAATAATTGAGTTCAACAAATAAATATTTTGAAAATTATCAACATTAGTATACTCGTAAAAATTTGTAATGAGGGATTCACTGATTGATAAAAATCTATTCAGGTCATTCGGATTGCCATCAAATTCCGACAAACAATTCAGATATTCGGCTTTGAATTGATTCTTAATTGGCTGTGTTTGTCGATTGTGAATTTGTGTTTGAGATAAATTGAGAACAGGTGGTCTCAGAATAGAATTATTTTCGGATAAGGAAGTATTCGGAGGATGTTGTGAGTCAGTTGAAGGTATATTTGGATCCAAATCGCCTAATGCATTCATCAAATGATCGAGCGACATTAAAATTGTATTTACAACAAAATGAGGACGACTTTGAGCCTGTTACTTATCCACTATAAGGGGTTACGTCCGGATCAGCTATTCTGTCTCCTCCAGGTCCATGCTCCTTGCAGGATTTGGCAGTCCCAAATCTCGATGACTGGTTGTTGATGATGATGACGGGTCTGCGATAGACGGGATTTTCTGATATTTGAGATACTCTCCTTTAAATATTATCCTTCCCAACCAATGGAAATATTCTCAAAAAAATATTTTTTCTGGTGAAAACTGAAAGTTCAATTTTCACGAAACTACTTTTTGTGACAACCTGGTATTTGACTCATCGATAGACATCATTCATAAGATGCTCTCCTGTGAATATTATTCTTCCAAACCGTTGGGATCATTTCCAAAAAAATATATTTTCTGGTGGAAACTGAAAATTCAATTTTCAGGAAACTACTTTTTGTGACAAAAAAAAGTATTTTCCCGGAAAGACCGAAAATTCAATTTTCAGGAAACTGCTTTTTGTGACAACCTGGTATTTCACCCATTGAGAGACACCATTCATGAGATACTCTCCTGTGGATATTATTTTTTCAAACCGATGGGAACATTCCCAAAAAAATATTTTCCCGGAAAGACCGAAAATTCAATTTTCAGGAAACTACTTTTTGTGACAACCTGGTATTTTACCCATCGATAGACTCCATTCATAAGATACTCTCCTGTGGATATTATTCTTCCAAACCGAAGGGATTATTTCCAAAAAAAAATATTTTCCCGGAAAGACCGAAAATTCAATTTTCAGGAAACTACTTTTTGTGACAACCTGGTATTCTACCCATCGATAGACTCTATTCATGAGATACTCTCATATGAATATTATCCTTCCCAACCGATGGGAACATTTTCAAAAAAAGTATTCTCCCGGAAAGACCGAAAATTCAATTTTCAGGAAACTACTTTTTGTGACAACCTGGTATTCTACCCATCGATAGACTCCATTCATAAGATACTCTCCTGTGGATATTATTCTTTCAAACCGATGGAAACATTGTTACGTTAACTTTGACTCTTCAAGTAAGCGGTGACAGTTCAAGAGTATGCGCCGACTTTACTCAGTGGAGTCGGGTATGGGTTCTTTTAACTTGATCTTCAACGATAATAAAAAAAATCATTAAAATCACTAAATTATCTGAGGCTCACTTGACGAACTGGGCTATTACTATTCCTAATAAAAAACAACTGAATGATAAATATTGGATTGTATTACTTTTCACAAAAACTCAGTGAATACAACAAGGGCGTTTGTTATAAAACGATTTGGGGTGAAATTACTAGGCAGAAATATACTCTCGAGAGTTGCACTTAAAGATAAAGTTTGGTGGCAAAAAGGACTTTATCTCAGAATGGTGCTAGGTACGGATCCAGTTAGCGGCTTATCCAGGAAGCTGTTGTTTGTGTTACCCACCACACAAAAAAATGAATGTCTTCGAGCTAGAGTTGACACGAGTCGGCTACTATAAAGGTTTCTGCAATCCCTGAATTATACCGACAATAAAGGTTACCATATATTGCCTCAACTCTCCTGGGAATTCTTTACTAGGATCCTTAAAACGTCTACAAACGAGAAAAAAACGTCGAGATTTATTTCCCCTACACTCGAAAAATGACAAAAAAAAACATTGCAAAAACTCACCTCTAGTCCGGAAACCCGATGCAACTACGAGAAGTTTATTGCAAAGTTCAACTACTATTATCTCTTCTATGCGAAGGTAAAATACGACGATTTCCAAACTATTACCCATAATTCCATATGAATCGTCGGTTGGGGTGTAATAAGTGAGAAATCCGTAAAATACGCTCTAAATGACAATGTCACTCTCACCCCAGTAGTTATTCCAATTTCTTTTCGGTTCAGACTGCCGTTTCCTAAACTCGTCTATACAGCTTTTTTCCTACCGATCTGTTTTTACCGACTCTGACCCACGAGCTCGAATACTCGAAATATTTAATGTTTTTCTCAGCCAGCGAAAGATACCGTCGTATTAGCATGTATTCAATTTAAAATTCAATATATGGCAACAAGAGACAAAGCCTTAAAACGATATAGGTTATCCAATTCAGACATCCATTTACAGTTCTACAGAGATATGAGGAATTATGTAAATCGAGCAGTCAAAAGAGAAAAGAGGGCATATATAATACATACATATGGCCACAAAAACTCAAAAGAAATGTGGAAGACCTTGAAGCATAATAATTTTTTACCCCAGAAATCTTTTGATATTCCTGATAATCTGAAAAATCCTGATGAGGTTAACCAATTTTTCATCAATTCTGTACCCACAACTGAACCTCCTCAGGGGTTATTTTCATTTTACAGAAATCACAGACTAGTGGACAATAATTTTACTTTTAAAGGAATCAATGACTTGTTTGTTTTACGAACGATCTGTGAAATTAAAACTAATGCAGCAGGATGTGACAATCTGAACATCAGATATATAAGATTATGTTGCCCTCATATCATACCTTATATCACCCATATAGTAAACTTTGCTTTAATAAACAATGCTTTCCCAGCAGCGTGGAGGAGTGCAGTTGTGAAAGTGTTACCTAAAAAATCCAACCCATATGAATATTATCATCTTCGACCAATCAGTATTCTACCTACTTTCTCAAAAATTTTGGAAAGGGCACTAGAGACACAGCTGAAGGAACATCTTGATCATTTCTCGTTATTACCTTCTATACAATCGGGCTTTCGCAAAGGATATAGCTGTACAACTGCACTTCTACATATTGTTGATGATATAATCAGGGCAAAAGATCAGGAAAATTGCACAGTTCTTATCTTGTTGGATTTCAGTAGAGCATTTGATACGATAAGTCACGATTTGTTACTAGTTATTTTACATTACATGGGTCTCTCTGGAAATGCAGTTTCGCTGATTGAATCATTTCTGAAAAATCGAAAACAAAAAGTGACTATTGATGGGACTGACTCCCAATATCTTGATGTTCATTCAGGTGTTCCACAAGGGTCTATTTTAGGGCCCCTGCTATTTGCAATCTATACAACTAATTTAGTGAACAGTCTTCATCATTGTGAAATCCATATGTATGCCGATGACACCCAGCTTTATTACAGCTTTCCACATCAAGCAGTAGAAGGTGCTTGTTCACGTATAAACAAGGACCTCGCGGCTTTTACTGAAACAGCTGCGAATCATGGCTTGATCATAAATAATGATAAATCGAAGGTCCTTGTATTCGGCCCGAAAAACAACCGTACTCTCATTCTTCATTCTGTGAAAATTATCATAAACAATGTGAATCTTGAAATAGTCGAAAGTGCGAAAAGTTTGGGCGTTCTGCTCGACTCTGATTTGAGATTTGAGAATCACATCAATAAAATATTGCAACGTGCATATTCTATGTTAAGAGTCATCTATGGTCAAAGGCATTTTTTTCCGTTGAGATTGAAAGCTACATAATGTGAAACACTTGTTTTATCAAATTTTACCTATGCAGACGTACTATATAGCCCTTTTTTAACCAGTCAATATATAGGAAAGATACAAAAACTTCAAAATTCTTGTTTACGACTCATCTATGGCATAAGACGTCGTCAAACAATTTCACACAAACTGAAAGATATTGGCTGGTTGAATATGAAAAATAGACGAACTCTGCATTCTGCAATTCTCTTCCACAAACTTATTGCAAGTAAAACTTCCTCATATCTGCATAGGAAAATTACCTATAGAGCCGATGTACACAATCTCAATGTGAGAAATAAAGGATTGCTCACACCTCCAAGATTCAGGTCGGAGTTTTTCAGACGTAGCTTCAGCTTCCAAATATGCGCAATCTACAATGGCATACCTGAACATATAAAAGGAAGTGGGTTACAGCGATTTCGACTGAATTTGAAAAGTTATTTATTGAATTCACAATAAAATCCCGATATTTCTCTCGTCTCTTTCTCAATTTTGTATTATATTGGACATATAAAAATGGTTTCATGGATACCGCAGCGCGTTCAAGGTTAAGTGGAAGAACAATTAATAGCGACTGGTCTCAGGGTTGGTCTCTATAAAAATTGAACTTCGCCTTTTATTTTCATGTCGTACCACTATATTTACATTTTTTTTTGTTTCTTTGTACTATTGCAGCGATTGGAAATAATAAAGACGGTAATTATTATTATTATTATACTGAGTGTTAAAAAGATTCGATCCCCCGCTCAACGGAAAGAAACGTAGGTAAAGCAGGAAATGAATGCAATTGGTTTTATTAGAGGCTACTATCCCTCTGGAAGAATTAATATAATAATGAACAAGACAAAACATGTTACATTTCCAAAAAAACATTTTCCGGAAAGACCGAAAATTCAATTTTCAGGAAACTACTTTTTGTGACAACCTGGTATTTTACCCATCGATAGACTCTATTCATAAGATACTCTCCTGTGGATATTATTCTTTCACACCGATGGGAACATTTGAAAAAAAAAGGGAAAGACCGAAAATTCAATTTTCAAGAAACTACTTTTTGTGACAACCTGGTGTTTGACTCATCGATAGACTCCATGCATAAGATACTCTCCTGTAAATATTATTCTTCCAAACCGATGGGAACATTAAAAAAATATATGTTCTGGTGAAAACTGAAAATGCAATTCTCAGGAAACTACTTTCTGTGACAACCTGGTATTTTATTCATCGATAGACTTCATTCATAAGATACTCCTCCGAAAATATTATTCCTCCAAAGGGATGGGAACTTTTCGAAAAACATTTTAATGAGAACTGAAAATTCACTTTTCAAAAAAAATTTTTTGTGATGTCCTAGTATTTTTCCGTTGATACACCTTTTTCTGGATTAACTCTTATATAAATGTTATTCGTCCAAGCCGAAAAGTTTCAATGGCATCTCTAATTTTCAATTTTTTTTATGTACCACTCCGGTCATCGGAGATGAATAAGCCTCTGAAGAAGCTGGCCACTCGCGCTAGCGAAACGTCAGGAAGAAATTCCGAAGAACGACGGCCTTCAAGCCCGAAGAGAAGTAGTTATACTTAAGGGTCAATTGTTTGAATTTCGATTTCTGGATGGGTCTGGACCGATATCAAAATTGTCAGCAGGTTCAGGGTAAGTGTACCATATCTCTGTATTTTCATATTGCTGAACTTTATTTATAACATTGTTGAATGCTATGTTTTATCTGACTATTTTCTACCAATGATTTTTATTGCTATATAAATTCTACCATCTGAGTTAACTCCCAAACCGAGAGCCTTTTGGGTTCGCAAATCGCGACATGTGGTGGTGGCGCCTTACGCAATGTTCCTGTTAATTTTTGTAATGAATAATTATTTTTTCTCTTCATCAATGTTCCTTACTAAACTTAGAAGCCTTCAACAATGTACGCACATATCATATTCTCTATTTATTTTTGCCTCGAATTTTTTCAAAAATTATATTTTAACAACTGATTTTTGGTTATTTGCTATCTGATTTGCTTGATAAATGTTGGTTATTGCATTAGAAACGATTATTTTTTTTATTCGGCGAGAGTGTGTGTGTTCCGTTCTTTGTTCAATTTTAAAGTGATGCCGTTTGTTGCGATCTCACGTCGAGTCTCACGTGTATATCTCCATGTTTTCATAGTATAGTTCTTTTCTCATTTTGGCATTATATTATTTACTTAGTGATCCGTGTCATTGAAACTAGGGAAGTACCTAGGAATAAACTTCCTAAATACATCTTGTTGTTGGGTTACGTGTTTAACATACACTGGCTGCAGCAGCATGAGTGTTTGAAAGTTGGTGACTCGCTCTCACAATATAGTATTTTTGAAATTTTGTATATTATTTGGGATAACAAGACGGAAAACATTGGAAATTTCTCAAATAATTCTTGTTGCTGTGTTGCGTGTTTAACCTACACTGACTATAGCATCTTGAATATTTGGAAATTGGTGGACAACGTCGTTGAAAAATAAAAGAAGTCGTATACAGTAGTAATTTAGGGATGGTTCATTAGCCTCTTTGATGGCTTATTACATTTTATTATATTTACTGCTTATCAGATAGCGATAATTCTTCACAGGGAAAATGCCGCGGAACTCTTTGGAAAGTTTGATATGTGGGCACAATTGGATGATGTTTGTTAACGATCTACCATATAATTCGAGCAGGTGTCTTCGTCATGAAGGCATGACGAATATGTCTTTTCATCTATTCGCGCATTTAGGACTTTTGGGCCTGTTATAAAAAAATAATATATAATAATAATTATGTGTTACGAGGTAGTTAGGTCGCAAGGCAATTGTTCGGATATCGAAAACTTTCTTTTCCATATAGTAAGAGAAGAGTAGGGAAGCTTTTGAAGAGGGGATTGTTTCTAGGGCGGACATATATCGCAAGGCAGCCTAGGTGGCAGTGTCAGGTTATTGTCACAACGAATAGGGTTAACTGATTCGTGTGCGCTTGGGAAAACTTTTTATAAGGAAGTACAGCCACGATGATGAGGTGGATGGTGAGAGGTATCTGGCACTTGCCTTGCCGTTGAAGTGAAAATATCTAGTGAGGGCTTTAAGATCAGTTTCAACTGAGCTGGATGAGGGATCTATTGTTTTTTTTGTGTTTTTGTTAGGTAGGATCAGAGTAAATACCTATAACCAATCGAAGGTTTTTTCTCAACAGTGCTTTTTTTTAAGTTATTTCTGGCGTTGTTTCTTTGGCGACTATTTTTTTATGAAATGATCCTGAATCTATGTTTTGCTGAAAAACCTTTTTTTTATAAAACTCTCATCAAGTTCCAACAGTGCCTTATGCACCATACTTATGCACCACACTCATATTACTTTTTATGGTCGTAATTTGGATGTGCCTGAAGCGCATGTAGAAAACACCCTAGGTCAACGAATAAAAACAGTAATTCGAATCGAGTTCCTCCACCGAGAGAGTTGAGCACCATTGAACTTGAGCAGAGCATGTCCCTTAAGCCAGGGCAAAGTGTGAGGTGTATCTGAAAAGATTAGAAGATGACAGTGAGTCAACTATAGATGAGCCACAGGCGAATTATAATAATTAGCAGTCGATCATTTGAATTAATTATGTGACATTAATTGAGTAATTTTTCGAGCACAACAAGTTCTGGGCCCGAACTATGCTTGAAAAATCACTCGAGAGTGTATTTTTAGACTGGCCAGTCCAAAAGAAAAAAAATAAATTCATGAAGAATATGAGAGAGAATATAATTTTTTATGAAAAAAAAGAGGAATGATTGGGAATATATCAAAATAGAAGAGGTATTGAGCAAAATATTTGTTGAAGAATAAGTAAAAAAGATGTGAAAGTCTTATGAGAAAAAGTTGATTGAAGAGATACGAAGTATTAGAAGTATGTAAATAAGGGGTAGAAAAAAGGTTTGAGATATGATTTTAAAATGATGAGACTATGAAGAATAAAACCTCACCAGGGAAACATTTCATTTGAACTTGAGGGCACACTGTTACACAACGAATAAAATAGGTTGTAATAATGTATGCAACTGTGTCAACACAACACATTGGATTTACCAATAACCAAATTTATTGAAAGGAAATCGGGCATTCACTCATAAACGAAGGGGAATTTCAGAAATAAAAAGGAAAATGGTGATATTAAGTAAGGATAAACAATCAACTAATCAAGAATATACTTCATTCTCGAAAATTAAATTTAATTTATAAAGCAGCAAAAAGTAATTGAATGGCTGTTTTTTTTTTGATTTTTTTCACGAATCAATAAATATTTATCAATATTGAGTATTGTTTATCGATGAACTATTTCTACAACTTATATGAAAGAATGTATTGGCAAACTATCGAGGTTCCTTCCTCATATGTGATATACAATCCTTGAGAAAGTTCTAGAAAATATGGTCTATAAATTTTTTTATAATTGCATTTGTGCCCACTCTTGAAGATTTTTCAATGTCAAGTAATCTTCAAGAATCAATGGTACACCTGTTCACACGCGAATATTTTTGCGAAATATCGTATCAAGTATTTGTGTTTATTGTTTTTGTACTCATAGCAAAAAGTTATGCTATTATTGAAATAATCCTGTGTAATTATTCGGTAGCCGTATGATGCACCAACAAATTATGAATTGTTTTGTTTATTTCACCCTTTGACTCACATTCCATTACATTTGAGTAATCCTAAGGTGATTGTACCATTAAGAACTTACTGGCGTTTTGTTTTATATTGTTTCATGTGGAGCTGATAGGACCAACCAAACCTAACACAGACACGACACAAAAATGAGCCCCCATGGAAATTCAGTAGAAACCTCAAGTGGAGGAGTCCCTTCCCAGCAAGTACCGAATCCTCGATGAACCCATTTGTAGAAGATACGATGAGCCATTTAAACCCCATGGCAAATTGGAGGGATCCAGACCATGGACTCTTATCTTAACAAGTTTTGCTTATATTGATTTTATTTATGCCATTTTTTTTGTTTACATGTAAGGGTTTCGATGGGAACGATAGATATTTTTTTCTTTTAATTTTCAACCTTCACCACATTCAATGATTTTTTTATATAGGATTTACAGGGTGTTCCATATATAACTTTCGCATGAATAATTTCAAACATACCCATGTTAATTTCATTATTTCACTAAGGTTGTTTTAGATATATATATATATATATATATATATATATATATATATATATATTTTCTACAAGTATTAAGGTGAAAAGTTTTTCAAAAGCGGGGTCCGCTTTTCACGGGTGGTGGAGATGTGTCAAATTTTCAGAAATACTAATTTCTGAAAAATCGCGAGAAGTCGAAGGGAATTAGTTGCCACCTTCCGAAGAGAACACATCCATCACCCCTGAAAATGTACCTCTGGTAAGTGTACCATATCTTTGTGTAATGTCTTCGGGTTGTGGGGGTTGAAGAATACTCCGATTGTTGAAAACCAATTTATTGCCACTCAATGGTCAAGGAATTCGAACAAGACTGGCTATTTTCACGAGAGGAAAAACACAATACCCAAGTATGCCAAAACAAAAAAAGGTTTACGCATAAAAACTATTACAGTCAACGGGCTCTGCTAATTGACATGTTGCCACGTTGAAATAGTAAATATCTCACATTCTCCACCACCAAATTGAACATAATAAAAAAAAAAACAATATCAAATAGAAAAATAACAAGTTTACAACCCCTAGTGTTCATACATGAGACGATCAGGTGGTTTGATATTTCTTTTTGGCCTGACCGACGAACAGGTATTTTCAACAACATTTGAAGCACTTGGTTGTTCAGTATACAATTGAACAATATTTTTTTCTGTGTCCTCCTTTTTCTCCGTAGAAACATCCTTTTCAGGGATTTGTCCTTGAATCTTTGTTTTTCTTATTTGATTGGTGTGGCGCTTCCACGTTTTATTGATATCAGGTACTTTAACGATATAAGTACAATTTCCTATGATTTTTTCAATCACCGCTGGTATCCAGGTGAATTTATTCATCTCCCGATAATCTTTTACGAGCACTCTTTCCCCCCTTTCATAAAATTTATTTTCCTTGCCGCCGAAGTGTTCAATTTGCTCTTCTTGCTTTTTAGAAACTCTTTTCTGGACTTGTTGAGCAAGCCCAGGTTTCATAATGCTAAATCGTGTTTCAAGATCACGGCCGAACATAAGCATAGAGGGTGAAACACCAGTGGTACAGTGGCTGGTATTTCGATAATCAAATAAAAATGAACTTAGAGTACTATTGATATCGAGTTTTTTATCCCTGCCCAACTTATTTTTTAATGCATTTTTTATATTTTTTACAGCATTTTCCGCTGCTCCATTGGATTGCGCGAAGTAGGGTGCTATTGTTACATGTTTTATACCGTATTTTCCCAAAAATTGTTGGAATTCGGCACTTGTGAAATTCCTTGCATTGTCGGAAACAATGGTTTCAGGCAACCCATATCTTTTGGACTGAATTTAATCGTGTCTACCTTATAGCGTAACAACCCATATCTAGCAATCGTAGAATGCAATGCTGAAATCGTGAAATTTGAGGTTATATTCGCAGTTGGGAAAACTTCTACCCATTTTGAACGGTCCCATATAATCGATATGAATTCTGGAGAATACTTTTTCTGGCCATTTCCAAGGATTTAGCTTAGTTTTTGATGGACTTGATTTATTAACGCCACATTTTTCACAACTATTGGCTAGATTTTCGATGTCTTTATTTATTCCGGGCCAAAAAAAGTATGATCTAGCAATACTTTTCATTTTGATAATTCCTAAATGAGTCATATGTAGTTGATCAAGCAACCGTTTTCTCAAATTTTTTGGTATAACTATCCTGTTATTCCACAGAAGAACTTCATGTTCTATGGTAAGTTCATTTCGAATCGTATAGTATTGCTTGAGAAATGCATCATTTTTTGCATATTTTGGCCATTTCGTTTTTAAAAATCTCATGACAGTTTGGAGAACAGTATCACCAACTGTACCCTCTCGAATTGAGTTGAAATTTGTTGAAATCAAATTGTTATCAAAAAAATTTATATAATCTGGATCAAAAGATTCCCATACTTCATTTTCATCATTTTCTATAGGAAGTCGAGATAAAAAATCAGCATTGTTTTTATCAGATTTGATATATTCGATTTTATACCTATAATTTGACAAAATGACTGCCCAACGCCTGAGACGATTTGCGGAATACTGCGGAATACCCTTTTTGGGGCTAAAAACTGCAAGTAGGGGTTTATTGTCGCAGACCAGGGTGAATTCGCGACCATATAGATATTGGTTGAATTTACATAAAGCAAAAATTATTGCCAAACCTTCGCGTTCAACTTGCGGATAATTTTTTTCTGCATCAGACAGCGTTCGCGAGGCAAATGCAATCGGAAATTCTTTTCCATCAGGAAAAACATGTGACAGTACCGAACCAACCCCATACGGACTCGCGTCGGTGGTTAACTTTATCTCGTAATTCGGATTGTAGTGTACCAAAACATCAGCTGAAACCAAAATTTCTTTTATTTTATTGAATGCTTCCTCACAGCTTTTTGACCAAAACCAATTGACATTTTTCTTTAACAAATTATGCAAAGGATTGAGAATAGTCGCTAAATTCGGAATAAACTTTCCATAGTAATTAATCATTCCCAGAACTGACTGCAATTGTTTCACGTTTTTTGGAGCAGGTGCATTTTTGATAGCTACAATTTTTTCTGTTGACGTGTGTAAACCCCTCTTGTCGATAACATAACCAAGATAACAAATTTTTTCTTGAAAAAAACTACATTTCTCCCGACTGACCTTCAAACCTACATTTTGTAACCTATCAAGTAACTTATCCAATCTTTCTAAGTGTTCATGGTCATCTTTTCCACATACAAGTATGTCGTCTCAAAAACAAACACATCCTTCTATGTCCTGTGTGAGAGATACCATAATTTTTTGAAATTTAGAAGGAGCTGACGCAATTCCGTACGGCAATCTTTGGTATTGAAAAAGTCCCTTATGGGTGGAGATCGTAACCAACACTTTAGACTTCTCATCCAAACAAATTTGTGCATAAGCTTGCGAAAGATCAATTTTCGAAAAAATAGCACCGCCCTGAAGTTTAGAAAACAAATCTTCGATTCGCGGCAGTGGAAACTGATCCACCTCTAATACAGGGTTAACCGTTATTTTGAAATCACCGCATATTCTAACTGCGCCTGACTTTTTTAAAACAGGTACAATCGGTGTTGCCCATGGAGAATAATCAACCGGTTTTATAATGCCCAACTTTTGTAAATTATCTAATTCCGCTTCAACTTTATCTCTTATTCCAAATGGAAGGGGTCTAGCTTTCACAAATTTCGGGGTAACGTTTTCATCTTTTAATTTCAGACTAACGGTAGCCTTATTAAATGTTCCCAAACCTGGTGAAAAAACTGAAACATATTTTTCAATCATATGTTCAATATCTTTGGCATCAATAGTAAAGTTTACTTGACTTATGCCAAAATTATACAAGGACATGAAATCTCTACCGAGAATAGGAGGACCACCTTGTTTAATTACAAAAATATTCAGTAATTTTTCAATATCATTGAATGTTACCTTAAAGTTACACATTCCGAGGGCTTGCATTTTCTCGCCAGTATAAACATTCAAACTCTTATCCGCAGGTAATAATTCGTAGTGAGCAAAATTTTTTTCATAGTAAAAATCTGACATTGCGGAAATGCTAGCTCCGGTGTCTAACTGAAACTTATAAGGCTTATCATCTATAAATATTTCAACAACAAAAGGATTGCTCTTAATTCTATTCTCATTTATGGAAAATAGTTCTTCGGTTTCGATGAAATTTTGCACGTTCCTATGCTTAAATCTACTACCTTTGTCATTTTTATCCTTTTTCTTCGGACAAACAGGAGCTAAGTGACCCTTCAAGTTGCAGTAATGACACACATGATTTAAAAAACGGCACTTATGGGTAGCATGGTTGCCCCTACCACAACACGCACATTTTTCACTGGGTTTGGCACTGTGTGGTGGATGTCTTGATGATGACGTCGACTGACGTGACGTCGTAGGTGTCGGTTGATGTTTCCGGGAAGTGACGTGGTGAACTCCTGACTCCAACTTGATGGAAGGTTGCTGGACTCCTGCGCTTTCTATCGCCGCCATTTCTGCTACGGTTGTTTCAATGACATCTGAAAACGTAGACGTCGATTTCTCCTTGAATAATTTCGATTGGATAGATCCTTTGTCAAAACCAATGATGAATCTATCACGAAGCATCATGTCTATCACTGTTTCCTCGAAACCACAATTCAAGGCCAAGTTCCTCACTCTTGCCGCCCATTCGTTTGCACCTTCATGGGGGTTTTTAAACGATGCAAAAAACTTTGATCTTGCAACAAACAACGACTCGCTGACTTTGAAATACTTATCGAATAACTCCGTGAGCTCTTTGTAAGTTTTCTCTTCTGGTAACCTTGGAAGGCATAAATTGTATATCAATTTATAAGCATCTTCGTCTAAAGCATTCAACAATATGGCTTACTGCTTCTCGTCGTCAGTGATCGAATTCACCAAATAATAATTCTGCAGTCGTCTCTTGTATATACCCCAATCGCTATCTTGAGCACTGAACTCCCGAACTTTTCCATAATATGATGGGTTTGGCGTATCCATTTTGGATTTTTCACACAGATGATGTTCTGATAACTACCAACTTGTAGGTTCTCACACTAAAAAGTGTACAGTTCCTCGTCGCCAGATGTAATGTCTTCGGGTTGTGGGGGTTGAAGAATACTCCGATTGTTGAAAACCAATTTATTGCCACTCAATGGTCAAGGAATTCGAACAAGACTGGCTATTTTCACGAGAGGAAAAACACAATACCCAAGTATGCCAAAACAAAAAAAGGTTTACGCATAAAAACTATTACAGTCAACGGGCTCTGCTAATTGACATGTTGCCACGTTGAAATAGTAAATATCTCACACTTTGTATTTTCATATTGCTGAACTTAATTTATAACATTGTTGAAGGTTATGTTTTATCTCTTTTTCAATAAACCTGACTATTTTCTACCAATGATTATTATTGCTATATAAATTCTACCATCTGAGTTAACCCCCAAACCGTGGACCTTTTGGGTTCGCGACAATATGACTGGTTTCGACTTTGCCTTTATTATTTTTCATTTGTACCTTATTATGCTCTAAAATTTTTGTTATAGTGAAAGGACCTAAAAATTTGTTATTCTTTTTGTTTCAAATTTGTGAGTTTTTCTTGAAAACTTTTTGGTTGATTTTGAACTCTTCACTTGTGTCATCTTTTATATTTGTTTTCGAGATAACTTGTTGTTTGCCTAAGTCTAATTTTTCTCTAACTTTTTCGTATACAGGGGTGAGTTTCTGTTTGTGTTCTTGCACATATGCCGCAAATAATTCTTTTGGAGTGAAAATTTCTTCTGGGTCTCTTGAGTGGGTATGGCCAAAAACTAGTTCAAATGGGGTGTAACCGGTTGAACTATGAATTGAACTATTATAACCTAATAACGCATAATAGATCAGGTCTGTTTCAGTGGGGTGAGATTCTTTTAAAATTCGTAGATGTTCAATTAATGTTGAATGAAGTCTCTCTACGGGGCTATTGGATTCGTGATGTCCGGGGGTGGTGAAATTTACTTTAATTTTGTGCAACTTGAGGAGATCTTCAACAGTGTCATTACTGAACTCACGGCCGCTATCGGAAGTTATAGTTTGAGGGGTTCAAAATCAAGAAAAATATTCAACTAGAGCGTTGCAAATGTGAACAGCTGATTTGCCAACAATCGGTTTTGCTTGAGCAAATTTGGAGAAGGAATCGATAATAGTTAAATATATTTTGGAATCGAAAAAGAATGCATCGATGTGGATTAATTGGAAAGGTTTCGTTGGGGTTTCTGTCAAAACTAAAGGTACATGAGGATTTTTTCTGGAATATTTAGTTCTTTGACAAATGTCGCAAGAGTTCATATAGTTAGTGATTGATTGTTTCATGTTTATCCAATAATAATTTCGTTTCAAGTATTGTAGGGTTTCCTCGATACCTTGATGATTTGTTTTTCCCTCGTGATGTTTTTTTATCATGAGAATTTGTTCTTCTTGATCTGTTATAGTATTTAGTACAACGAATCGATCGTAGGGTCTGTTTGCTGAAGTTTTCTGAATAAACATTTGTAAAATTATTCATGAGTTGTTGGTTTTCGAAATATATGAAATAATTAATATTTGGTTTCAAGTAATCTTTCATGAAGTCGGAAATGAGTCTATCGTTTTGTTCTGAAGGTATTTTAACAGTGATTATTTTATGAATTCCATATGATTGTTGTTTCATATCAATTTTGTTATGTTTATTTCTGAAAACATGAATTTGATATATTTTGTTGTTGATTATATCATCTCGAATAGGTATTCCATCATTTAACATTTCTTTCGAAAGGGAATGAGGAGTTTCGTTAGACTGGGATGGTAGGTTTCGATCGATTGAAATTATTGGTTTCGTAGGAGGTTTGATTCGAATATCAGAAATAATGTTTATTTTGGGTTTATTTGTAAAACAAATGTCACTTGTACTGGGTGTTTGATCATCTATAGGATTTTCTTAGAGTTCTTTCTGGAAGTCGAGAGTTTCTTGATTAATATCACCTGGATTATTTACAACTGAATCGGTTTCATGCATATTAAGTTGAATACGAGATAGTGCGTCGGCATTAGAATTCAACTTCCTTTTTTTATAAATGATTTTGAAATTATATTCTTCCAGTTTCAAGCGCCAACGGAATAGTTTGGAGTTGGGTTCGCGGAGATTGAAGAGCCAACTGAGTGGGCGGTGATCGCAGATTACCGTGAAAGATCTGCCAAAAATATAAGGTTTCATCCAGGGTGCAGAAAGCATATGCGATAGGTTTATCTTGCCCAATTGTACTCTGAGATGAAACAGCGCCTAAAGCAAAATTAGAAGCGTCCGTAGATACAATAAATTCTTTTTCAAAATCGGGGTATTGAAGTATAGGATCATTGCAAAGCATTTTCTTACAAGTCTCGAAACTTTCAATGAAATTTTCGTCATGAACTACTTTTGCATTTTTCTTTGAACAAGAAGTCATGGGTTTTGTTATTTTAGCGAAGTCTTTGATGAAATTTCGGCAATATCCCATCAAACCTCAAAATTATTTGATTTCTTTTCGGGTTCTTGGAATGGGAAATTTTTGAATAACTGCAATTTTATCCGTTTTGGTTTTACTCCCTCGGGGGTGATTATGTGTCCTAGATAAGCTACTGATTTTTGAAAAAATTCCGATTTATCTAGTTGAATTTTGAAGTTTGATTTACGTAGTCGGTCAAATACGGCTTTGATTCTGGAGATGTGTTCTTCCAATGAGCTTCTGAATATTATGATGTCGTCTAAGAACACCAAACAAGTTTCGTTGTTTAAACCCCTAAGAACATTGTCAATTACCCTCTGAAAGGTGGATGGGGCGTTTTTCAACCCAAAAACCATACGCTTGAATTCATAATGTCCGTTTTGAGTCGAAAAAGCAGTTTTTGGGATGTCATTTTTATTCATCTCAATTTGGTGATAACCTGAAGCTAAGTCAAGTGTTGTGAAGTAGTTTGCTCTTCCAAGTTTGTCAAGTATGTCTGTAATATTTGGTAGGGGATACTTATCGTCAATAGTTCTTTCATTCAATTTACGATAATCGATAACGATTCGCCATTTTTCTTTACCGGATTTGTCATTTTTTTTTGGAACTACCCATATAGGACTGCTCCAAGGTGAGGTAGATGGTTGAATTCTACCCTGTTCTAACATTTTGTTTATTTGAGTATTGACCTTTTTTTTGTGAATTTCCGGAAATCGGTAAGACTTTGTATGAATGGGGGTATCGTTTTTGAGTTTTATTTCGTGTGTTATTTCGTTAGAGAAACTCAGAGGAATGTTTTCGCAGTAAAAAATATCTCTATATTCATAGCATGGTTTTCTGATCGCTTTTTTTCTCCTTTATTGCAATATTCCAGTCTAAGTTTTTTCAAATTATTTTTTGAAAGTGTGTCCTGTTCAATGCTGAGATTTTTGTTCGTTTCGATGAAGTTTATTTCGTTCAGACTTAAAGGTTCAATCATGAACGGTTTGGTTATCGTTATTTCGCATGGATTTGTATTAGAATTCGTAATTGTCGTGAAAGCAAAATAATTTTCCACATTAACAATAGCTTGAGGAGATTCTAGTTTGTTTCCAAAATCAATATAGTTCAACAATCCCAAGCCATCTTTTTGATAGACAGGAAGTTCTACTACTTGTCAAAAATATAAAATTTGTGAGAATCATTGATAACAAAAATATCGGATATAGATATAACAGCCACTTCATTATGGAAAGAAATATTATGAGAAGTTTGAATATTAAAATTTTCGTTGAAAATGTAATTTTGGTAAAACGTTTTTGCTAAGTTTGTACTTATTAGACTACGAGAGCTACCGGTGTCAATTAAAAATTTGGCATTTGTTTTAGCAGCATAAATGAAAGGTAAATTGTTTTGGAGATGATTGAGATCTATTTTGGTCATGTTGTATTGATTTGAGTCAAAGTTTGGGGAAAATTTTCATCAGAAATGAAATTTTCAGTTTCAGTTACATTTTCGGGAATTGGTTCATCAAATTGGAGATTTTGATTCTGTTGGAAATCGTTAAAATCGTATGATTGATCACAGTATTCTTCGGTGAAACCTGAAGCAATATTTTCATAGTTATCGTCTAATGGATTTTCAGCATAATTGTTCTGACAATAATTTGATTCTATATTGTGAAGTTCTTGTGAGGTGAAACTAGGCGGTCCAGAATTTTAAAAAAAATTTCTGTTTGCGTTGCGATTTTGATGTTGCACTGTTGGATTACGAGAATTTGTTGACATTGGTTCTGGTTTATTCTGTGGTATTTGCCCAGTAGGTTTGAAAACATTACGGGGTGTTCCAAATACTTGTTGATTGGTGAAGTATTTTTGTGGAGTTAAATTTTGTCTTTGTTGAGTATTAATAGGTTGAGATGGAAATTGATATCTTGAACTTCGTGTAGGTGATTGATTTCTATTGTTAAAATTTTGGCTATTAAAATTTTTTCCTTATAATTTTGGATTGGTAATTGTGATCTGAAATTTGAAATCGACTGCTGTGGTTCAAATTGATTGAGGTTTGTAGACTGTTGTCGTGGAGACATCAATCTGTTTTGTTGATAAACATTTGGAAATGAATTATATTGTTTTCGGTTCTGAATGAAATTTTCTTCCTCTAGAACATATGAAATTGCGAGTTCTAAAGAGTCTGGATTCCTGAGTCTAATCATGTCTTGTATTCTACCACTTAAACCACGTATAAATGTTTTCAAAGACAATTCATCATAATTTCTCAATTTGAAAGCACGTTCCTGAATATTCAAATTCATCGAAATTAATTTTGATGCAATACTACTCCTACTTCTCTGAATTCTTTGTCCAAATGAGAAGAATGATTCATTTCTGTAAGGTCTCATCACGATTAATTCTTGAACAAGGCTATCCCAATTTCTTTGGTCTCCAAAACTCAATCTCAAAAGATTTTTCAAGCTAGCCCAATCTCTAATTTCTGGTCTACTTACGATCAACATTAAAGCTTTACCTGATAATTTTCCAATCACAGCTCTAATTAGGAAAGTATTTATTGGATCATCTGGATTTTGAACATCAACATAGGTTGAAAGTAAATGATTGCAGTGTTCAATGAAAACTTCTAAAGTACTATCATTATTTCCATCAAAAATCGGTATGGTGTCAATATAAGTCAAAGTAATTGATAATTGATTGGTGGGTTGGCCACTTGTGGGTTTGCCACTCTTTCTTGTTGGTTTTGCATATTATTATCACGATTTATATTAAGGTTTTTCAAATTTCCAATTAATTCGTCAATTTTGACTGGTAATTTGAAAGAAATATATCAATAATCAAAATTTGAAATAGTTATTGGTTATTCATTCAAAATAATTGATTTGTGTTTCAAAAACTTGATTTTTCTATTCTAAAAATATGTTTCCGAATATTATATGCATTGATATTGAAAACGCAATTGATTTTGATCAATTTTATCACTAGCTCTATTCTAAAACAATAATCATATGCACTGATTTTTGATTGATTCAATAAATGTCACCTTTGCCACAAAATACAAATGAAATGAGGGAAAAGAAAGGATGGCTCACCTATTCCTGGTCTCTCTCAATCTTCCTGGCTCGATTCTGCGTTTTCTCCGAAGTCCTCTGGCCTCTGGCTCGTTCACAAAATTTTTTCGGGTTCTGTCTGCTAAGAGTTGAAACTCAAGAACGAAATACTCGATGAAATGTTCTCAGACAATCCTACAACGACTGCGCCAATTATTTCAAACGATGGACCGGTAGACTTTTAAAAAAGCTCCATTTGTATAAACTATGACAAAGACATAAATTGAATGCTCAAATCTTGTTAACGAGGTGTATTAATAAACTCGGTTCTGCTGACGATGCGCTCGTAATAGGTGATCGCCCTGGGAACAACGGTTGGTCATGTTATCCACTGGTTATCTTGATATAACTACTCAGATGCTTCAACTTTAGAATGGAAAACAAGGACATTGCTACCAAGCTGATAATATCAAACTATTTTTTGGCCTCGGTAGTTCTTGAGGAAGCTTTTTTATGCAATTAATGTCAGGGATAGTGATCGGAAGTTTTTGTGGTTCGAATTTAACAACCCAATTCACGAATTCACTTGTTTACTATTTGGTCTTTGTTGTGCCCCATATGTCTTTACGAAGTTACTGAAACATGTTACATTTTATTAACGAGCTCAAGGCTCAATATCAATTGTCTATCTAGACGACTTTGTTTTGGTGTCCAGCACATATAAAGAATGTGAAGAGAACATTATTTCAACTTGTGAATTACTAGGGGACCTAGGATTCGTCATAACCCTGAGAAAAGTCAGTTTATTACCTTCTAGATGTTGTAGACTTTTAGGTTCCTTTTTGATTCTGAATCTATGAGGCTGAAGCTTCCTGTTGACAAACAGAACGATATTTTAGACCTTCTCACAAGGATTTTTGTGATAAGTACCTTTTCAATCAGGAGATTTGCTCAACTTGTAGGTAAATTAGTAGCGGCATGCCCAGCTATGCCGTATAGTTGGCTTTATACAAAGCGGTTCGAAAGAGCAGATTGATTGCCCTCTGTTGAAGTATTGGCAATTACAATGCTTCTATGAATATAAATCCGGAAACCCGATGAATAATTATTGGTATGATATGGAAATTTTTTCAGATGCAAGCCTTGCAAGATGGGCGGTTATTCAAACGGGAAAACGCCAAGTGGCAGCTGGACAGACGAGGAGATCAGGTTTCACATCAATTGTCTTGAGTCACTTGCTGCCTTCTTCAATTTAAAATGTTTTTCTAAACCTGAAGTGGAAGGCAACATCTTACTCAGAATTGACAGCACCAGTGCCATAGCCTAGATTAATCGAATGGGTGGATTTCGGTTTCCTATCCTAAAGTAGCTAACAAGAAAAATATGGCAGTGGTGTAAATCGCGAGATATATCAATATTTGCAGCTTATATATCTTCAAGAAATAATTCTGAAGCGAATTCAGAATCGAGGAAATTACCAACTGAAACGGAGTATGGACTTTCCAATTCCGCCTTTGCCCAGTTCGTAGATGAATTTGGGAAACCGTCAATTGAATCGTTTGCCTCTAGAGTCAACGCAAAATGTACACAGTTCATTTCATGGAAAAAGGATCCCGATTTTATAACAGCAGACGCATTCACAGTGATGTCGACAAATTATGACTTTTATGTCTTTCCACCATTTACACTAATCCCAAAAGTTCTTCAAAAGATCATCTCTGATAAAGAATTGTGGTGGTACCTAACTGGCCCACATAAGCATGGTACCCTTTTTTTGGAAATTGCTAATATTTTCTTCATTGATTCTGGAACCAGATAAAGAATTATTATTATCCTAAAACATGTCACCTCACCCATTATGGAGGAAGACTTCACTACTGGTAAGGATCTTGTCTGGAAGGCATTCAAGCTGAAAAAAATTCCGCCCGAGAATATTGAAATACTACTTTGATCCATATCTCCTTCCACTATAAAACAATACAGCAGTGCCTTGAGATTGTGGTGGTCCTTTTGTAAGACAAATAACATTGATACTTTTGATAACAATACTAAAATTTTTTACGCATGATTTCAGTAATGGTGGAACTTACGGTACTCTCAATATTATCAGGTCGCCGCTGGCATTTTTAATTTTCCCAGATATCAGCTCAAATCATTGCTTGAAGAGACTTTCCAGGGGTGTTTGGAATAAAAGGCCTAACACGCCTAGGTACGATCATACGTGGGATCTTAGTGTTGTCCTCCAATATTTTGACAGTCTAGGCCCCAAAGAAGACCAACCACTAGAGTTGATTACTCACCAGTAGTTTTGCTGGCTTTAACCACGACTCAGCGCGTTTCAACCTTGTTCCTCATCGACACAATATAGTCCAGAGAACTGTTGGTTTTTGTATCAAGATATCAGGGAGAACCAAAATTTCTGGGAAAAACAAATACCAGCCACTCTTAGATCTTCCTAGGTTTCATGAGAAACTGAACATATATGTGTTGTGAGCACTTAAGATTACTATATAAAAAAAACTTCTTTATCCAGAGCTGACATCCCTAGGCTAATTCTAATTGTTGAGTTTACCTATTTATATTATTATTTTCGATTGTTAATTTTTTAAACACACTGTAATTAAAAGGATTGAAGATTTTGTTGTTGTTGATTTTGAATGTCAGATTGAAAAAATAGACTTTTGGAAGAACTGTCAGATCTTTTTCTTATCAAAAAGCTGCTAAAAACCGGGTCGATTCGAGCCGAATCATACATTCTAGGTAAGATTGCCGTCGCCTAAACATTTGTGGTCGATTCGAGCCGAATCATACATTCTAGGTAAGATTGCCGTCGCCTAAACATTTGTGGTCCTTCTGCCGTCCGAACGAGATCTATGGATTCAGTTATAACCAGACAGAAAGCCAAATCAATGAAAGCAACCCAGTGTAAGGAACCCCTACATAACATCACTCAGAGCCGCCGAGATGATGTTAGTGAAGGAGGTGAGATATCAGTTGTCAGTAGAGCCAAAAGCATAAAAAAATCCGATGCAGCCGCATCTAAATCTAACAGTATCGCTAGAAGACTGAAACTGGAAGCTCAGATGGAAGCTGATGAAGCAATGGCCAAAATTTTAGCGGCTGAAGAAGAAATGCAGATGCGTAAGTTAGAACTTCAAAAGAAAATGATCAAGAATAGACTGAAACTACAAAATAGCAGAATCGATGAAGAGGTAGGTTCTTATCTTGGTGAAAGTATTAATGACGAATCCATCGCTAATGTACCCGAGATATCTGGAAAAAGTAAGGTCGCTCAGTGGTTGGAAAAAACTGAAAATGATATATCAATACAAGAAAATATACTCCCGAAAAATGATCAAGAAGACGAATCTAGTTTCCAAGCAGACATGAAGAAATTTTTAGCTAGACAAACAATTGACAAAGAACTTCCATATTTTTCAGGTGAAATTAAAGAATGGCCAGGATTTTATTGTCAATTCCAATCAACAACGAATATTTTGGGTTTATCGAATGAGGAAAATTTGAGTAGACTCCATCGGTATCTGAAGGGTGATGCTAGGAGGTCAGTCGAGGGTTTACTTATTTCTGCAGGATCGGTGAGTGACATTTTGAATATCCTTCAAAGGCGTTTTGGTAGACCAGATTTGATAGTACGATCATTGGTAAGTGAAGCCAGGAATTTACCATTTGTGAAATCTAATGACTTCAATTCGCTGATACATTTCGCTGAAACGATTTCAAATCTGGTGGCTACATTAGAAAGCTTACATATGAGCAATTATTTGAATTGTCCCCAATTACTGGACGATCTAGTACAGAAATTACCTTATAGTATGCAACTTGCTTGGGGTGAAAAAGTTGCCAAACTTGAAAGTGATATTTCATTAAGAATATTCAAAGATTGGGCTTGGCAAAAGTCGGAAGCAGCTAGTTTTGCAAATGCTTCTTGCTCTACGCAAAATATAGGATATAATCCAGAGAAAAACAAAAATAAAACTAAACATGCCGTCCTAACGACTAGGGATAGAACAAATAATTCTAAGACGAAATGCATTTTATGCTCAGCCGAGGGTCACAAACTTGAAAAATGTGAAATTTTTCTAAAAAAGACAGTAGATGACAGATGGGAAGTTGTCAAGAAAAATATGATTTGTTTCAGTTGTTTAGGAAAGGGACACAGATTAAATGATTGCTCAAAGAGACAAAGTTGCTCAGTTACTGGTTGTAATAAGAATCATCATATGCTTCTTCATAATGATTTTCAAAATAAAGATACTTCTATTGTAACATCCACCGCCCAAATTGTCGCACATACTTTGGAAGGTACGAGTAATCGAGAAATTCTGCTCAGAATTGCACCCGTATCTATTATATCAGGTGATAAAAAAATTAAAACTTTTGCTTTATTCGACGAAGCCTCGACAATAACTCTAATAGACGAAGACTCACTGGAATTAGAGGGCGTTTCTAAAAACTTGGACATAAAGTGGACCGACAAATTCACTTGCAAAAAGTTCTTATCTAGACAAGTTACTTTCGACATTGCAGGAGATGACGAAATTAGGTATACATTGACGAATGTTTTCACTATGAAAGACCTCGATCTTCCTGTACAGTCGGTAAACTCTAAAGCTATCAAATCAGCGTGGGCTCACCTTCGAGATTTCAATTTTGCGTCAATGAATAAAGTTCAACCTGAAATTCTTTTGGGGCAAGACAATTGGGATCTCATCATCAGTAGGGAAATAATAGAAAGTCCAAAGAACTCTCCTGTATTATCTCGCACCAGATTGGGATGGGTCGTACATGGGAATATGCATCTTTTTAAAGGAAGAGTCGATACTAATTTTGTTTTACATGTATGTTGTAAGAAATCAGATGATATTGAACTCCATGATCAGGTAAAAACTTTTTTTACCACGGAAACTTTAGGTGTAAAAATTATAGAAAAAGAAAATTTGACTAAAGACGAAGAAAGAGCAATGACAATAGCAGAGACAACTACACGAAAAATTGGTAAAAGATGGGAGACGGGATTACTTTGGAAAAATGACGTAATACAAACTACAGACAGTAGACCAAATGCTTCACGTAGGTTACAATATATAGAAAGACGATTACGACAAGACACTGACTTCGCGAGACTCTACGAACGCAAAATAACAGAGTATTTGGAAAAGGGATATGCAAAAAAATTGACCGACGAAGAATTGAGACAAGACAATAATTTAGTTTGGTATCTACCCCATTTTGGAGTAGTAAATCCTAACAAACCCGGGAAAATTAGACTAGTATTCGACGCTGCCTGTAAAAGTGAAGGAAAATCATTCAATGACTTTTTACTGAAAGGGACTGACTTATATAACTCACTCGTGACTATTTTATGGAAATTTAGACAAAAACAAATTGCATTTTCGGCTGATATCGAGGAAATGTTCCATAGGATTAAAATTAGAATGGAAGATCAAGATGCGCAGCGTTTTCTTTGGCCTTCCAAGTATAATTTAACGAAACCAGATATTTATGCCATGACCGTCATGATTTTCGGGTCGTTTTCATCGCCATTTTCCGCGCAATTCGTGAAGAATAAAAATGCTTTAGATTTTGAAAAGGAATTTCCAGAAGCTTGCAATGCTATAATCAAAAAACATTATATGGACGACTACTTGGACAGTGTTGAAACAGTGGAAGAAGCCATTCGCCTAGTAAAGCAAGTCATCCACATCCATGAAGAAGGAGGATTTGTTTTGAGAAACTGGGTAAGCAATTCTGAGAATCTCTTGCAACATATTCCAATTCATCTCAGAATGGACGAAAAACTAGTAAGAGTTGCATCTTCAAATGCATCTTCAAATTCTCAAAGAGTTTTGGGTCTGAAATGGGCGACAAATGACGACACTTTGCAATTTGCACTCTCTTTTCACAAAGTAGATAAAGATATTTTGGACAAACAAAGAAACCCCACCAAAAGAGAAGTACTGAAAATTTTAATGTCTTTTTTCGATCCTCTGGGACTCTTAGGAAATTTCATCATAAGGGGGAAAATACTACTACAGGAAATATGGAGAAGTAGAATCTCTTGGGATCACGAAATACCACATTCTCTTAACAGAAAATGGCAACATTGGATTTCGAAATTCGAAGAAGTGAAAAATATTAGGATTCCCAGATGTTACAACATGAGGTATGATAGGAACTTTCAAATTCAACTACATGTCTTTTCTGATGAATGGGTTTGGATTCCTTCGCATCTCAATATTGCTGATGAAGCAACAAGAGATACCAAAGACATTGATTTATCACCTTGTAGTTCATGGTTTAAAGGTCCGCACTTTTTATACCTACCACCGGAAAAATGGCCGCAGGAAGACAAGAACGAGAGTTGTACCCAGGAGGAACTTAAATTGAAACCTGAACATATTCTAAATATTTCAAAAAAAATTGAATATGACTTCCTACCTGCCATCGATCGATTTTCAAAATGGACATATCTTATCAGAAGTACAGCCTATGTTCTAAAATTTATAGAAAAATGCAAGAAAGTAATTCGAAAACAAGAAGAAAAAAAGTTGAAGAAAGTGAATTCACAACGGAAGAACTTGGAAGGGCCGAAAAATTGTGGTGCATCAGAAGCCAATACGAGAGTTTTGCAGAAGACATAAGATTGTTGGAGAAAGATAGAACAGTACACCCACAAAGTCGGCTATACCAACTCTGTCCTGAAATAGATGCTGATAGGATTCTTCGCCTAGGAGGAAGGACGAACAATTCTCCAGAACTCAGCGATGAAGTCAAGAAACCCATTACTTTGGACAGAAAACATCCATTTACCAAATTACTGGTGAAACACTATCATCAAAAAATGGGACACAGAGGACAAGAAACGATTCTAAATGAGCTTAGACAGAGATATTGGATTATTCAAGGAAGAAGGGTTGTGAAAGAAGTAGCACGTGAATGTATGTTTTGTAAAATAAAAACATGCAAGCCCAGTGTTCCCGAAATGGGTCAACTTCCAGCATTCAGACTAACAAAACCACCTAGACCCTTTACATATGTTGGCCTCGACTATTTTGGACCTTTTATTGTGACAATCGGACGTCGAATTGAAAACGTTATGGAGTACTTGTTTGTCAATAAGAGCAATTCATATAGAGCTAGCTGATACGTTGAACACCGACTCCATAATATTAGCCCTGCGACGATTCATAGCCAGGAGAGGAGAACCGAAAATGATCATCAGCGACAATGCGTCCAACCTTAAGTGTGCAGCAAAAGAACTCCGTCAAGAAATAACAAAAATATACAATAAGCTAATCGAGACGGAACTCATAAACAGGGAAATTGACTTCAAGTATATACCACCAGCATCTCCTAACATGGGTGGAGCATGGGAACGGATGGTCCGATCCGTAAAAGAGAGCCTCAAAGTGACTCTAAAAGAAACACGACCAAGACCAGAAGTATCATTAACTCTTCTTCTCGAAACAGAAAATATTGTGAACAGTAGACCCTTGACTTATGTTTCCGATCACCCTAATGATCCAGAATGTATAACCCCTAACCATTTTCTTATTGGTACGGCAAGTTCTTCGAAATCACCAATATCTAGTGACCAACCATTTGACCTGAGGAAACAATGGAAATTGAGCCAACACCTTGCAAACAATTTCTGGAATCGATGGATTCGTGAATACATACCGACTTTGACAAAACGTTCGAAATGGTATCAAAAAAAGCTACCATTGATAGTAGACGATATGGTTATTCTAATGGATAACCAACTACCTAGAAACAATTGGCCATTGGGGAAGATAGTAGCTGTTTATCCAAGTAAAGATGGTCAAGTTAGAATTGTTTACGTGAAAACGAAGAGTGGCACATATCGAAGACCAGCTTCAAAAATATGTAAACTCGAACTTTTGGAATTGAGTGACGCGCCTCCGGAATCGTCACTGGGGGGAGAATGTTGAGTTTACCTATTTATATTATTATTTTCGATTGTTAATTTTTTAAACACACTGTAATTGAAAATAATTGAAGATTTTGTTGTTGTTGATTTTGAATGTCAGATTGAAAAAATAGACTTTTGGAAGAACTGTCAGATCTTTTTCTTATCAAAAAGCTGCTAAAAACCGGGTCGATTCGAGCCGAATCATACATTCTAGGTAAGATTGCCGTCGCCTAAACACTAATTCATGTAGCAGCTTCTTGCCAAAGCATTAGCAGATGAATAAAGATCATATTACACAACAGTGGAATAGATACAAACATTTTCCATGCCCAGGGCCAAGGCATGCTTCTACTTCCGCTGCCAAATTCAGTGGGGTCGATATTGACACAATAAGACGTACCGCAGGCTGAACAGAACGATCCAACACCTTTGTTGAATTCTATAACCTCCCAGTCAGGTCAGAAAATAACTTCGCTCATAAGATTTTGAATTTTGGTTTATAATACCCAGTTGTTTACTTGATCGAGCCAATCTGAGCCAATAGATAATACATTATACCTACATGATGTATTCTAATACCTATTAAACCTTTGCCATCAAACTTGTTCGTTTCGTCTCGAACCTTCAAACATATACATTTGATCATTGAGAACAAGGCGTGAAATGTGATTATCAGATCAAACGAACGTACCTTGAGTGAAGTTCGATCTTAATTCGCCTTGTTCGAAGATGATCAGTCCCGCCCATACCCGAGATGCTCAATCAGGAATTAAATCCTGCACAAACCCCGCATAATATGTATAATTGGAAAAGACTGTCTACTGACCCTCGCCAGTGGACAGGACCCTGATCATTAGTTGAGACGAAGCACCTTTAAAATAATGAGGTAAGTATACTAGAGAAGGTCCGGCTGATGCAGGTATAGAGATGAGGCATACCAGGAGCGACACGGTTGCTTCAAAAAAGTTGCGTGTTCACGCACGGGAAACGGGTACCACATTTGATCATCTTCGAACAAGTCGTTTCATATAAATAAGATCGAACTCCACTTAAGGTAAGTTCGTTCGATCTTACAGTATTATTCACTATCCATTTGCCGATACTTCGAGAGAATCTTCACTAGTATCATTTATTCCCTATCCCGATAATGACATCATTCCTCTGAAACTCTACCTTATCCTGAACTCGACTTATCACAACTACGAAGATGGACCATGCCATGAAGTCGAGAATACGTGTATTTTCTGGCTGGAAAATCAAATATCACAAGACGACTGGCTACCTGAATTGTTGAACGGAAGAAGCAACCAACCATGCCGATCACTGCTAGTTCACCTAGACCATGATGTTGTGGAACTCGTCAATGACGTTTATATCATTGTGGTTCCTGTCAGCAGTACTGCAATTGAGAGAAAATGTGAAAAACATGAATACGAAGAATTTCATCAGGCCACAACTGATCCACGAAATGTAGCTCACCTTACATGGTGAAACGTATAGCAACGACATCTCCGTGGCCCGGGAAATTCCTCTACAGATACCCGTAGTAAACAACAAGGGAATCTAACCATGAGGGCTTACCCTTGAAAGTTCTTGACAAGATCAACCTAGATGATCTTACCAAACTCCAATAGCTTGCTGAGAAGACTCAATTACACCAGAAAGAGATTTGAGTGATATAATTAGGGTCACCTTGATCGATATGGCTGGTGCATAGTTTTGACCTTGAACGAAATATCTGGAGCATAGCTGAAAATTCATGGAAATATTTAGTCTGAGACATTGGGTGTGTATGTGTGAGATGTCTTACCCTTCGACCTTGAGATGGGTGGAGGGCATGTGTACACTCACACACGCACGCGCACGCACACACATACATACACACATCAACCAAGATTCAGGAACTAAAACGAGCACTCAATTCACCTCACATCTACACTCCATGGAGCTCCAGCCAAGAATGAATGCCCTCACTGCTTTGTTAGTTCATCGATTTTGAGTGGTAGGGTTGCGATGTCGGACTGTTGAAAGGCCTACTAGCGATGTATGCGCATCTGAATTGTGGTGGGGTGGCTTGCCATCCATTATATTAAATAGAATCAGTTGTAATGATATATAAGGTTATGAGAACTTTTTTTTGGTCATAAGATTATTTAAATTTCAATTGAAAGGAAACATATAAACATTTTCAAACATTGTTGAACACATTCACTTTATAAATCGAAAGACGATAAAGTCTTATGTGAGTATTATTAATGATTATGAGTTCATGGTTGATCTAATGATTTTTTCATTTGTTATCAGTTCAATCATTCAAAGATGTGGATGCAGTATTCTAGTGAACATTCGATCAAGGCCGTGGATCCCGAACTGAAGGCGTTGAGTGGTAATACTGGATATGCAACCGTTAATGACCTGAGTGTGTGCTATGATGAAAAAAAGATTGAATTCTGTCTTCGTGATGCTGAGAACAACAACAGTGGTGCGGAAGTTTGTGACAAATTTTTGGCTGGGACTTTGGATCAAAATAATGTGAGGCAATGATTGACTTGAACCTGAAAAGATTCCTGTACTGTCTTCAACCACTTCTACCAGAGAGGACAATTCAAAAGTTTCAATTGAATGACGAAAATCGTGGGGGAATTGAAGATGGTCAAGAGAATGATGAATATGAGGAAGAAATAATTTTGGATTGTTTATATGAATCAAAAAATTAAATAAAACACATTAGTATAATTTTCATGTTTCAATTTTCAATATCCATATTACAATATTGAAAAAATGATTACATAATGAAATATAAACAAAAAGGAAAGAAAATGAGTAATCATACCACATAATTCAATTTTTTTTTCATCATAGCACACACTCAGGTCATTAACGGTTGCATATCGAGTATTCTCACTCAACGCCTTCAGTTCGGGATCCATGGCCTTGATACAATGTTCACTAGAATACTGCATCCACATATTTGAATGATTGAACTGAAAACAAATGAAAAAATCATTAGATCAACCATGAACTCATCTTCATTAATAATACTCATATAGACTTTATCGTCTTTCGATTTATGAAGTGAATGTGTTCAACAATGTATGAAAATGTTTATATGTTTCCTTTCAATTGAAATTTAAATAATTATATGAACAAAAAAATACTCATAACGTAATATATATTATAACAACTGATTCTATTTAATGATTCAATAATGGATGGCAAGCCAACCCATCACAATTCAGATGCGCATACATCGCTAGTACGTCTTTCAACAGTCCGACATCGCAACCCTACCACTCCGAATCGATGAACTAACAAAGCAGTGCGGGCATTCATCCTTGGCTGGAACTTCATGGAGTGTAGATGTGAGGTGAATTGAGTGCTCGTGTTAGTTGCTGAATCTTGGTTGATGTGTGTGTGTGAGTGTATCAATGTGTGTGTGGGTGTGCGAGCGCGCGTGCGTGCGTGTGTGTCTAAAAAAAAATTGTAAGAAAAATCAAAGTTAACGGCTTCTTGAGGGTTCACATATATAACTTCTCCATTCCTAAGATTAATAAAGACGGTAGTATTGTTTTCTGAGTTTAAATCTTAAGGTCCTATCTTATTGTTTTCGAAATACTTGAAAATTCTGTTATTATTTTTCATAAACAAATTATAAATAATGAAAATAGTTATTATAACAATCAATATAACGCAAATATTAAAAGCAACATATTTGTTTGTTCTCTCCCAAGGCCTGGAGTAAGAAAGAGATTTGAGCCAGTTCTAAGCTTTTTCCCACTACTATGACGTCAACAACGACTAATTAATGACAAGTGGTGCAATTGGGGTGACCTTGAACGGAATATCTGGAGCATAGCTCAAATTTCATGGGAATATTTTGTCTGAGACATTGGGTGTGTGGGACTTCACATAATTCGACCTTGAGATGGATGAGGGACGTGCACGGTAATGCAGATTATCCTTCATATGTACTAAGTACAAACAATCTTGTACGGAGTACACATGTCAGCACACCACGAAGATCCATCAATTGATGAGCAATGCGTCTGTGAGCTCATCCAGTCAGTGAGTGGCAGAGCAAGGGGTTGGTGGTGGGGGGTGATGACATTAAGATTTGCATAAACGGTAGAGATATACTTCATGAGTAAGAATAGATTGCATACACGGCAAAAAGTTGGACATATTCCTTCATGTGTACTCTGTACAAACTAGTTTGCATGAAGTACACATGCCTGCACACACAGACACACACACACACACACGAAGCGTCAGACGCATTCAACACAGCGTTAGTCGATTTAAATGAAGAGTTAGACGCTTTTAACGAAGCATTAGCCGTTTTTAAAGAAGCATCAGACGCTTTTAGCATTTTAGCGGAACGTTAATGGACGTTTAGACGTATTTGGGGAGGAATCTTGTCATGAGTCAAGTGTTATTTCAATTCAACGTTCCCCCAATACGTCTAAACGTCCGTTAATGATTCGCTAAAAGCGTCTGACGCTTCTTTAAAAACGACTAACGCTTCGTTAAAAGTGTCTAACGCTCCGTTATAAACTACTGAAGCTGCGTCAAATGCGTCTGACGCTTCGTTAAATGCGTGTAATGCTTCGTTAAAGAGATCTGATGTTCCGTCTAATGCAAATTCCGTTAACGCTTTGTCCATTACGTCGAAATGTCCGTATTTTTGTTTTGATATCTAATTATATTGGAAATATCAGAAACTCAATTAATTTTTATAGTTATGCCGTTTGATATTTGAACTTTGATCGAACCATCCTAAATCAATCCAGTACAATTCGCACTAGTATTTTCAGAGTCACAATTTCAATAATTTTGAGGGTATCAACCGATGAAACTCTACTTTTTTTAAACATTTTCGATTTTTTCTGCTTGACTGATACCGTCATTTATATTTGATTCTCGATAAGATTGGAATGTATTCTGTTGAGCAATGGCTACGATCAAAATTTGGCTCATTCAGTTGGATTCTTGCAGTGATCTGGACTTGATTTTTACATGCGTTGTTCATTCGAATTTGAAATTTGGTATATTTGGTATGGACCTCAGTTGAATTGAGGCATTCGTGCAGGGATGAGTTTGATGACTTCGTTGCGGGCTTCACTGGACTCCTGCATTAGTCTCCATTGAGTTGATGTCAATTCTTGACTTGATTCCGGTGTTGAGGAATCCATCAGAACCATCTAGATTCGATTCAAACAGAGTTTTCCACTGATTCCATCGTTAACATTCAGTTGACCGAGTTGAAATATTGCAATGCCAGGGCATTGATTTCGATGTTCATCGTATTATAATCAGTTGAACTTTGGTCAGATTCTTACATTCGTCCGAAATTGATTGACTCAGTTGGAATTTTGTAGCCATGATTCTCTGATATGTTGGAATTTCACATTCATTCATTCAAACGAATCGTATTCATGTCAGTTTGGTTAATAGAAATGAATAATAACGTTCACTCTAATATGATTTTTGACATATTTATACAGCGTTCAGTAGACACTTGTCAGAGTAAATTGCTTCCTTCTGAACTTTGCTCTCCAGGAATTTCACAATTTCAATATGTGAGCTAGCTGCAATCGTTAGGACTTGATTTGCAGAGACAACTACATACTTTCATATTCATTTCTCGAAATTTTCAATATGATCTTTGTTGTGTCATTGCTCTGATATGCACTTGTTCTTTCAAGGTGCTGATATTATTTTTCAATTTCAGTACATCTGCAGAACATTCGGTCAAATCATTGTTTCGTATCGTTTTTTTTTCAGCATATTTATCTTGGTTCCTATTGATCGTCTTCATCCCTCTGGACTTTGGTATTCATTTACACACATATGCACTCAGATGGACTGTCGAGAATATTACTTTCAATCTCAGTTTATCATGAGTTTTTCATGTATTTTAGCAGCAATGAAGCAATCTTTGGCGTTCGATTGACTGAACTGTCATTCAGTTGGATGGATATTTCTGTCTCAAATCGATTCATTTTGGAATTCAGGTTTGATTTAGATGAGTTTCCTATGTAATTGCTATGTATTAGGTTGCAGGCATTTCTTTCGACTTGATTCACATAAAGTATAGGTTTTATATGGTAGTCATGAATTCATCTAGGCCATTTCTATCAACTGGTCTTGATTCGTTTAGAGTTCTGCATTATTTCTTGAACTTGATATATTCACCATGCGTTGGAATATTTGCGTTCGTCTAGACTCGACTAAGTTTTACTTTAGCATGTTTTTTCAGATATGATTTTTGAAATATTCGACCTTCATTTCGAGTCATTGCTTCGTTACGAATTGTTTAATTCAGAATTGAGTTTGTCATGTCATCCAATGGTCCTTTGTATTCGTCCAAACTTGAATAATGCTGTTGAAAACCATTTCAGACGTCAAAGCTTGATTCTTTTGTGCCCAACTGAACTATCAAATTCAGTCATAATTAATTTTCGATCTGCTCCGTCATATATTCTTGTAGACTTTCACATTCGTCTGAACTTAGATATTTCATTTTTTATGCCGTTTTGGCATACATATGTTGGAGTAATGTATGCGTCTGGACTCTGGGCTCCAACCTTAATTTCTGCACGTATGCAGTTGATTATCACATATATTTTTTCAAAACTTTTGATATGTTTATTATGGATTTGGGGTGTAAAGTTTTTTTCGCGATATTTTGCTATGTATTTGACTGGAACAATTGCAGTCATCTGCACCTGCTCAATTCGGAATGTTTGCATGTTTTCAGACTCAATTGTGATCTATTCAAATCAAGTTGAATGATATTACACTGTTCATGTTTTGTACTGGGATATCCTTCGATTCAAGTCATGTTCTCGGATATTTCATTAGTATTGAATTTTCCCAATGAAGTGGAGTTTTTTATACAGGCAGAAATTATCGAGTCAAGTGCTTCTACTGCGGCCCGAGGTGTATTATTGGCTGCTTGGAGTTTGGAATCAGCATCAAATTCATCTTAATAAATGGCAACTTCAGAAACCCAAAAATACCAATACAACCTTAAAAATTCCACAAATTCAGATCACAGGATTAATTGTGAAATGTGTTCGTAAAATGGAATGAATGTAGTTTTCATGCCTCGTAAACATTTAGCATTTTCTGTTGATTGTTCAATAACATGTGAAAGTTGTCCAATATGTAGAACTCCCATTGCATCTTCTCGAGAATTTTTATTTCAGTTGAATCAATATTTCTGACTCAGCTGGATTCATTCGGAATTCAGGCTTGATTATCATGTATCCAGCTGAATTATTATGCTCCTTCGTGTATCCGAGAAGACTTTAACATTGTCTGGACTTAGTTTCCAGATTTCTCATTTGTTTCAACATAGAATCGATTTTGATATGTTTATCGTGTGTTTCCTTCAACTATCGTGATTGCCATACTTTTGGATTGATTCGACCTCATGTTTATATGTTTTACACCTATGCATTTGGTTGTTGCATCTCACAAAATTTTTTGAAATGTCCATTATGAATTATTTGAGGTGAACTCCAATGAACATTTCGAAGACATGACTTCCAATATATTCTCAACTTATTCTTGCAAAATTTGTTTCGATAATGAATGTGTTGTCCATGCAGTGTGAGCATTAGGCGTGCCGTGCTGATTGCGCTGTCACTTGTAGCAATTTTCCAATATGTTGAACATTCGTAGCATCTCTTTGTATCATGAACTTTCTGAATATTCATTTCATCCTCTCGAAAGGGATGTGGTGGTTGAAAAACTAGCAGAGGATATGATTGTAGACGAATCTAAAATTAGCGTTCTGTGTCAGTTGACAGATCAACTTGCAAATAATATGATTGCAGACCAATTTGAAATTAGAGTTCTATACCAAATGACAGTTGACAGATTTGATGGTTGAGAAACTAGCAAAGGATATGGTTGTTGACGAATCTGAAATAAAAGATCTGTGTCAATTGACAGATCAACTTATAAAGGGTTTTCGACGAATCTGAAATTAAATCTGTGTCAAATGAAAGTTGACAGATTCGATGTTGTAGGACAGAGGTTATGGTAGAAAAACTAGCAAAGGCTATGATTGTAGACGAATCTGAAATGAGTGTTCTTTGCTAGTTGACAGATTTGATATTGGGACTGAAAATCCTCAAATATTTTGATTGGGCTCCGACCAGTCTCATCTCATTTCCAAATTGTTCAATTTTCCTTTTGTCATCGAAACCTCAGTTCCTTATATGAGTTTTTTTTCTAGCAGGATTCTTTGACCAAAACTAGCCATTTCGTGAGGCATCTGGAGGCATCTGAAGGAGTTGAACAACAGGTTTTGAAACAGTAGAATGAGTTTTCAAGATGATTCACTATTTGAATTGCTGTTAAACAACTCACGAAAATAATCATAATTTTTCGGATGTTGATGTCAATTTTGAAAATGTTTGAACTGCTCTTACAACACCAGAGGTATCGATATGTCGAGTCATTTCAAAATTATATGAAACTGAAGTTAGTGATAGATCAAATAACACGTTTGGCTCAACAGAATCATTTCGATTTGTCTAAATGAAAAGGTAAGACTAGGTTTCGAATCAATTTTCGAGACGATTTACCACAGATTTCTCGAATTTCGGCAATTCCCTACGATATTTATGAGTGTGTTATAGAGATTGAATCGATTTCAGGAGGTATCACTGAATATTTTCATTCAAACTCTGATCTGATATATTTTAACTGTTTAAAATTTTTGATGATAAATAAAAGTTTTCACCAAAAGGTCTGTTTGTGAGGAAATGTTGAATTTACTCTGACACCAGTTTTACCAGCCATATCTTCATTCTGATTTGTTATGATGATTTTTTTCTAATATCTCACTTTGTCACAAAGCAAAACATATTTGATAACATCCGATTTTTGAGGAAATGTTCTTAGTCTGATCAACGCCTGGTTCAAAAGCCATCACACTGTGAATTCACGCTCTTGCTAGAATGTGAAGATTTTTCAGGCATAACTTTTTTTTGGCCAAGGAATGAATTCTGAATATGGAATTCTTTTTCAATAGTTGGACTTCAATGGACCCTGGTCAAAATACTTTTTTGGCACTCGACACTGATGAAAAAGACCACCAAATCGGGGTTTCTGATATTTTCAAATATTATTATAAAAATATTTCAGACCAATAATTCAATTTCCTATAAAATTTTCGAAAGTAATATATCACTGATAATTACGAATTCTTTGGGGATATTGAATGAAGAAGTCATTATTTTGCTTGATAAACAGATACTCAAGCGTATAATACACAAAATGTCTTCATGTTTTCACGATGAGAATTATTGAAATTCATGTCTTTTAAAAACCAAATTGGGTAGCTGAAGTCGAAATGCGCACTGATATAAATTTTATTCGAGTTTTATCATGAAAATACATGTAGAACGTTTTGGGAGTTGTGCTAGTTTATTTTTCTCTAAAAGTCACCAGAACACTTCAAATTTTTAACTTTAATACCAGAAAACCTTAGTTTTATGAGTCTTTTTTTAAGATTCATCACAATGAGTTGGAATTGGCACGTTGAAAATTTGCGGTATATTTCGATCACAACTGAGGAGAAAAAAAACTTGTTTCTGTTTAACATACTTCTTATTCTTGGGGGAATGGCACACGTATTGGCAGCTGTGCGAATTCCATACTTGTTGACTGGGAAAAGAAATGTCTAGACTTCGTCTTCTGAATCGTTCTCAGTCGACAGGAAGATCTCGAAAATCACCGCAGACTCGCCACCAGAATCTGTAGCTATGCAACGCGAGCATTTACCTGCTTCGACTCACAAGAGCCAGCAAGGTGAAGACAACTGAAAACGCACGTTTCTGCTTCAGTATGAGATGTTCAGGAATGCCGTCACATTCTCCAGTTCTACACAAAAAAAACTGATATTTGTGCACATTCCATATTTGTTGATTGCGGAAAAAGACAAGTCTAGACTCTGTCTTTTGAATCGTTCGTATCTTAGGTAAAGGTTTGTCGTCAAGCATTAATACCATTTTATGGCAACGAAGGAAATTTGGTCAATACAGATTTTGGTGCTCCTTCATATACAATATGCAATACAATATCAAGCATAAATGCTTTTTTGAAATCGAAGGAAATATGCTCAAAAGAATAGAGTTTTTGCTGCTTTTGCATTATTATATCGCAAAATACATGTTTTTCACTTTTTTCCCTGATTAAATCTGGATTTTTGGTATGTAATGCCCTTTTGGCATTCTGACCGGCCTAGACCTCCACGCTAGCGCAGACGACACCCCCCAAGTTCACCCTTCCATGAATTCTGCTTGATAGGTCAAGCTGCCGGACTGAACTATACTCGCGCCCATCACACCAGGTCTCCTACAAAACAAAAATGGGCAGACACTCTTCCATACAGAGTGTATGTGAGGCTCGAAATGCTGCTAACAAACCACCTCGAGTTTGCCGTCCTAGCACACCTAAAAAACATTCTACGTAGGAGAACGGGAGGTTTAAAACCCTGATAGCAAACCACCTCCAAGCGTGCTATCCCTAAATCTAAAAAAAATACCTAGTAAAACCCATTCCCGTACCCTGAACAACAGCTCCACCAAACGACTATATACCCATCGAGAGAATCAGATACAGATCAAACCGAAGAAACATACAGTGATAGGCCAGTCGTCCACCGAAACTCAGCAGCGAAGCTTCATATCAAAATATCTTCAAACAACCCGAAACAACATAAAAACATCAAAGAACCCCAGCTCATAGAAGAAAATGTGGTAGCTACGAATCATAATAGCAGAAAAATTCAACATTTTCCAAGATGATTGAATTCTTCAATTTAATCGTGGCCTCATGTGCGAACTAAGTGAGAATTTTGGATGTAGGTCTCAATGCACCAACAGTGATGTAACTGTCGTGGGTAAAAGATGATGTTATGATCCGCCCACTATCTGGGGACGTGCCAAGTCCAAGTAGCCTTACACAAAAGTGAGGGACAACCAGATTTTGCCCCAAACATACAACAGAAAACACATCGATGGAATCACCAGTAAGTTCAATCTCTGTTCGAATAGCCAATCAATAATCCACACCAGTTGTATTTTCCCACGAACAAGAAAATTCAACATAAAATCGTAACATCTTCCGAACCGATCGAACAAAGGGCGTATCGCGTCTCTCCAGCTATGCAACTTCACGTCGATAAAGCTGTAAAGGAGATGTTGGAAAACGATGTGATCGAAGCTTCAGAATCTGCCTGGTCAAGTCCGGTTTTGTTAGTTCCAAAGAAAAATGGAGAATGTCGTTTTTGCGTTGATTACCGACAGTTGAACCGCGTGACCAAGAAGGACGCGTGTCCGTTACCCTATATAAGCTCTATCTTGGACAAACTGAGAAACGCGACATATCTCAGCTCGATCGATGTCAAGTCTGCATTTTGTTACGTGACTGATCCCTTGAAGAGGGAAGTTGGAAAAAGATAGTCTTTAGTGAATAACAAAAAAAATTTCCACTAAAAGAAAGTGGCTCACTTGCTAACTCAGTCGGGCGGTGGAGTGAGTAAGAGGTGGTTACAGTAAAAGTAAACAATGGCATTCACTCTTCAACAATCCTTTAATTATTTCTCTTCTCTTTCCTTCGGTTTGTATAAGGGGTTAACGTTCTGCTTGTACGTACACACTCCGCTTCAAGAGCAAATTTCCACTAATGATGGCATATATCAATATTCCGGATAATACTCTACCTTGGTGATCACCTCAGCTTACAAAAGAAATATATGCTCGAAGGGTCAGTACACTAGTCGATGATATTTGACCAATAAAATTAATTAATGAAAATATACTGTAGAATCAATAGCAATAAGCGCAGGAAAAATACCTGAGGGGTATATGATAAATATATCTTGAAATAATAGCGATATGCTTATGTTTTATTGCCATATACTATACTTGGGGCCCATCCAACGCTGGCTGCGAGTATGCCTTGACTATTTCAGGGTGCTCCTATAGTTGGCCTGCAGATTGGGGCAATCTTATAGTATATCTTCGTTAAAAGGCCTTCGACAGGCGAAAACTCCTACTTCAAAGTTTCATACGAAGGGTAACAGTTACTTCATAATTCTATATTCCATACGAAAAAGGACTCCAGCTACTTCAAAATTCCATGTCCCATACAAAAAAGGATCCCCAGCTATTTCAAAATTCCATAACCCATACGAAAAAGCCCTTTTGAAAGGTATTGGGCTTGTTGAAGAATGGCTGAACACGTGGATATTTAATCCCCTCGACGGGTTTTTGGATGAATCCAAAATATTCACCACCTCTAGTACTTCTTGTCTTTAATCCCACCAGTCCTTGTGGATAAAGAAATATAATTCAATCCTCACGACAAAAGATACGATCGGTTGGGTTCACGTGTAAGCTAAGCGAAAAATGACCCTTGTCAAGACGTTCAAAATGTCTTTATCTGCTGTGCCTTTTGCCCTTCATTTGTCAATAATATCCTCGTGCACCGATTTTCGCCCTTATCCATCAATATATCTGCTGTAGTCGATATTTACTTTTCTGTGCAAAGTATAAAATAATGTCACGCCATCTTTGGCACTAATTGTCAGACAAACCGGAAGATGTACGCAAACATGACCTTCACCGCGTCTGTGACCCAAAATGCTCGATAATGGTAGCTTCCCATGACAGCATCCGAATATTTCCGAAAGAAGTCGCTACCGCCACAAACAATAAAACTGATAAAAAGAACAGATTTGCAAGATGTCTAACGGAAACTGTCCTATATCGATGTTTGAACCTTCTATTCGCCCCTTGAACTACTTAATAACCGAAATTGAATGAAACATGTCTGACCACTGTAACTATCTTCGATGTCAAAGTTGGCAACACTGATTGCAAACGCAATCCGAGAATGAGAAGATCTGTCACTATTTATAACCTGACAGCTACAGATGGTAAACAAAACAAATCGATAATAATGACATTTCATCAATTGTTAATATTATAAGCAGTTTGATGTCACTTCTGGTATATCAGTGTTTAATCCTTCCAGGTACAACCAAGAGCTCAACTATTAATCCACAAAAAGAAATGTGCAAGCCAAGCTTGGTACGAAATCCACCAAGTCACATAATTTTTTCGTAGTGAAATCTACTTGGTCACTCCTAATACTACCACCAGAATATCAATACACCGTATCAGTTAACCTACATAACCCTTGGTAAGGAGCAGAATCATCTCTAGATTGCGAATGATTTCTGAAAAGGAACGCTTCGTGCCGTTAATAATGGTCGAGAAATTATATTTCATTCGATACACAAGCAGTCATATAAAAATATCATAGTTGTCAATGGGAGTTTCAAAGGTTAGTAAAATATTGTTCGAATTTCATTGCGTTCGTGGTACCTCCTTGGGTGAGACAAAATCATCCCGTAACAATATGATATTCTTTAAGTATAGACAAAGTTGTTTGAAATGAGTACCCGCAGCCGCCTGTAGGACTTCAAATAACGGAAATGGTCAGTGAGACCTTCTAGCCATCGGAAATTGCTTAATTATGTTTCTTGACATTGAGACGAATCCACTAATACCGGTTTCATCGAAATTCGACGACCGGAAGTTGGAACCAGGAGTTGCAGATTTGGACCCTCGATAGCAATTACATTTGCCAAGTGGAGTTCAGTTTTTGTGTCTTTTTCATCTATGATATCGAAAATTACATGTATTTCTATTTTTCGATGAAATCTGGATTCTTTGCACACCCCGTATATCATCATGGAAGACATTTCCTTCATTGATGCACAACCTGTATACCCCCCACTGACATTTGACAGATCTTCAGTTGATGCAAATTAACAGTTGCATATACACCATTTTTCCTTCAATGATACAATACCCTCTCCCCATTGACATTTGATAGATTTGAAGTTGATGCCAATTTGTATTTGTATTGACGTCTTCATCCCTCAATACCGCAAACACTTATCCTCCATTGTCGCGTTGTTTTCTTTAATGTTTTATACCCTATATACCCCATTGCCATTGGTATCATTGCGCTCGCAGTGTTCTGCTCCAAGCATTTGATAATTCAGCTAGTGGCTCATAGATGGCACTGTGTGTTCTAACTAAAACTTTCATGTTACTGTTGTTTTTATATACGTTTGTATCTATGAACCGAACGCTTATCTTTCTGCGGTTACTGATAACACGACATGCAAATCAACAAACAGCTCGATTATTCGAATGAAATTCAAAGTCCTGTATTCTCTGTGTTTCGGGAGCACTGATCATGTGAAAGGACCGTGGCCGTTCAGCTCGTAGCTGGCGAATACACCTTTTTGATCCTCATTGATCGTATGAATAAGCAAACGTGGAAGAACACCAAACACAGTAGCAATAGCGAGCACACGCACTGTCATCGAGGTGTGACGTCAGAAACCTCTAAGTGAATGACTCGACGGGTGTCACAGAAGCACTAGAAGGCCTCACACTCCAGGGCTCTAGAAACTCCTCCAGGGCCCAAGACCACGAGCGGCACACTCTACCATAGCCACTCCTTCACGCTCGAACAGCGGATTTGAAACGGATCTCTCCGCATCGCGCTGCGTCTCCCACTGGTCCTATGGTAACGTCACCGTTGGTGGCGCCGTCTCGAACTTCGCTAGTGATAACATGGAAAAGTGGAGGGGCTGGTCTCAAGTGCCCGAACCACTGCTAACGTCGCTAACAGAGGGCACAGTGAATATGTTTTCATTGGAGGGCGACAGGCTCATAACTTGACCCAGATAAATGAACGAGATATGGCCAAGGTGCTTACAATGATTTATGGTTCATTTTGAATACAGATAAGGGTTGCGGTTTGTATCATTTGAATTAGAAGGGGATTCCTATTTCGCAAATAGTATTTGGAAGGGTGATTATATCCAATGAGGAGATATTACGAGAACATCCCGACTGCTGTATGGACATAATTGAGGATTGCAGAAATGAAAATTCCATCCAACTATCAGTGTTTGCAATATGGGTTGTATTCGGGTTCACAACAAAAACAGTTCAGGAACGGTTCGAAATAGTTGGACTGTTGAGGCGTGAAGGGTTTGTCGCGAATATATCTACATTAATTGGGTGGGTGACTATTTTTGACTGTCCTAGAACAGTATTTATTGCGAACCCGAATACGGCTATTGAATGTTATCAGGAGTGGAAAAATGACTTTATTGAAAAAAGTTTTACAATTATTATACTGAGCTGATTTTTATATTGAATTGTTCTGAGTTGAACATTGTGTATTTTTTAAAGTCTAAACACAGTATGTGTGCGCTCTGGTCAAAACAATCCTTGCTGATTTCGATAGTCATCTGTAGGCACAATTCATATCACACCCTGGGACGTAATGTCCAGTCACATAACTATGTACAAGCTACTCAAGAAATAGAGTCAAGAATAGACTCATGAATGCTTCTGGTTCGAAATATAGGTGTTTCTTAAAGCTGAGATTAATTATTCACGACTGTGCCTGCATTCATTAGGTAGGTTTCTTGAATAATTTCATTTCTTGGTACTAGGTACGCATTTATAAGTTTTAGGCGAGCGATTATAAAAACCACTGTGTGCCTGATTAAAGTGTTTCTCCCAACCGTATTACAACTGAACTTGATTTTTGCCTCCAAACCACGAATCCTGAGTCCTGATAAAGAGTTCTATTGCTTGCTCACTGTCACAGAATTTTTGTACGAGTTGTTCATTGAAATGCTGATTGAGAGCTGCTGTTGAATAATTGAAACAATTCAATGCAAAATGCCATATCAGGCTCTAGTATAAAAACTTGAAGAAAAGTAAAGTCTTATTGTAATGTAATCAGTAGTTAAAATTCTGAATTTGAACAAGTTTCAAGTTGAGCGTACTCACGACGTTTCGATTGCTGGTATTCGCAATCGTCTTCGGGTGTGATCTATATTTATGGAATTTTTGAGGCTTAATTCGGATTTTTGAGTTTCTAAAGTTGGCATTTATCGGGAGTAATTACACAAGTGCTTCAAAATTACCGATAATTTTCCATGAGTTTATTTTCATATTTTGTCGAAAGATGTTCGATTTGTTCTGCTTGACTGATACCGTCATTTATACTTGATTCTCGATGTGATTGGTATGAATTCTGTTTAGCAATGGCTACGATCGGAATTTGGCTCATTCAGTTGGATTCTTGCAGTGATCTGGACTCGATTTTTACATCCGTTGTTCATTTGAAATTTGGTATATTCGGTATGAACCTCAGTTGAATTGATGCATTCGTGCAGGAATGAGCTTGATGACTTCGTTGCGGGCTTCACTGGACTCCTGCATTAGTCTCCATTGAGTTGGTATTAATTTTTGACTTGATTCTGGTGTTGAGGAATTCATCAGAACCATCTAGTTTTGATTCAAACAGAGTTTTTCAATCCTCCCATCATTAAAATTCAGTTGACCGAGTTGAAATATTGCGTTGCCTGGGCATTGATTTCGATGTTCGTCTTATTATAATCAGTTGAACTTCGTTCAGATTCTTGCATTCGTCCGAAATTGATTGACTCAGTTGGAATTTTGTAGCCATGATTCTTTGATATGTTGGACTTTTACATTCATTCATTCAAACGGATCGTATTCATGTCAGTTTGGTTGATAGGAATGAATTATAACGTTCACTTTAATATGATTTTTGACATATTTATACAGCGTTCAGTAGACACTCGTCAGAGTAAAATGCTTCTTTCTGAACTCTACTCTTCAGGAATTTTACAATTTCAATATGTCAGCTAGCTGCAATCGTCAGGACTTGATTTGTAGAGACGAATGAATACATTCTTTCATACTCATTTCTCGAAATTTGTAATATGAACTTTGTTATGTCATTGCTCAGATAAGCACTTGTTCTTTCAAAATGCTGATATTATTTTTCGATCTATGTATATTTGCTGGACATCAGGCAAAATCATTATTTTTAAATTTCAGTATATCTGCAGGACATTCGGTCAAATCATTGTTTTGTATCGTTTCTTTTTAGCATATTCATCTTGATCCCTGTTGATCAACTTTATCCCTCTGGACTTTGGTATTCATTTACACACATATGCACTCAGATGGACTATCGAGAATATTACTTTCAATCTTAGTTTTTCATAAATTTTTCATGAATTTCAGCAGGAATGAAGCAATCTTTGGTGTTCGATTGACTGAACTGTCATTCAGTTGGATGAATATTTTTGTCTCAAATCGATTCATTTTGGAATTCAGGTTTGATTTAGATGAGTTTCCCACGTAATTGCTATGTATTAGGTTGCAGGCATTCATTTCGACTTGATTCACATAGAGTATAGGTTTTATATGGTAGTCCCGTATTCATCTAGGCCATTTCTATAAACTGGACTCGATTCATTTAGAGTTCTGTGTTATTTCTTGAACTTGATATATTCACCATGCGTTGGAGATATTTGCGTTCGTCTAGACTCGACTAAGTTATACTCAAGCATGTTTTTTCATATATGATTTTTGAAATATTCGACATGTATTTCGAATCATTGCTTCGTTTTACGACTTCTTTCATTCAGAATTGAGAATTCAGAATTGAGTTTATCATGTCTTCCAATGGTCCTTTGTATTCGTCCAAAACTTGAATAATGCCGTTGAAAACCATTTCAGACGTCAAGGCCTGATTCTTTTGTACCCAACTGAACTATCACATTCAGTCATAATCAATTTTCGATCTGCTCATGTATTCTCGTGGACTTTTGCATTCTTCTGAACTAAGGTATTTCATTTTTCATGCCGTTTTGGCATACATATGTTGGAGTAATGCATGCGTCTGGACTCTGGTCTCCAACCTTAATTTCGGATTTATCTGTTGTGTTTCATTTGTCCAGACCTGATAGGCTCTGCAGGTGTCACGTATTCAATTAGACTCGTTTTGATAAGTTCGTCATGTGTTTCGTTCAGCTAGCGCAATTGACTGAAACAATTGCAATCGTCTGCACCTGCTTCATTTGGAATTTTTGCATGTTTTCAGACTCAATTGTGATCTATTCAAATAAAGTTGAATGGTATCACACTGTTCAAGTCATGTTCTCGGATATTTTATTAGTATTGAATTTTCCCAATGAGTTTTTTATACAGACAGAAGTGATCGAGTCAAGTGTTTCTACTGCGGCTCGAGGTGTAGCATTGGTTGCTTGAAGTTTGGACTCAGCATCAAATTTATCATGACAAACAGGCGAACGTCATTAAAGAAAACATTTCAGATCATTATGGTGTAGAGATCCATTCAGAGGTGGATAATCTGAAAACTACACTAACCCAGTCTCTATGTCGGCCAATAACAGAATGGGGTAAAGCAGAATTTGGAAGCATCATGAACAATATGAATTGGTATGAATATTACATGTCAAACGAGCCAAACTCTTTAGCACAATTTTTATGTGACACATTGAAATATGCAGTGGACGTAGCTCTTCCTTAAAAAATATTCGAGATAAAGATATCAAAGTAAATTGGTTTGATAGTAGATTGAAAAAAAAAATGAGAACTGAACTTGATAATGAAGAGAAATTGTGGATGAGTACAGGTGATCTATCTCTCAAAGTAGAGTATAACGAATTCAAAACTCATTACAAAAGGGCGATCAATGATGCGTAGTCTAAATCCTAAAACAATTTAATATTAATGAGCGACAATGTGAGTAAAACTACTCGGTCAATTATAAACAACTTCAATAACAAACAAAAAAAATTTACAACTGAAATTAAATCACCAGCAGAGGAATTTAACGATTTTTCCGCTGATATAATAGACAAACTTATAGGGAATATTCCACCCTCAAGTAAAACAGGGTCAGATTCATTAAAAATATCTTTTCATTTTTCTTGAGACCAACAAATGAAACAGAAGTCTCAAATGTTATTTCTTGCCTGAAAAACTCTAAAAGTATGGACCCTTATAATATTAGTCCAACAATATTTAAAATAGTTAGCGATAAGATGATTAAACCCATGGTGCATTTGATAAATGTATGTTTCTCAAATGATGAGCTCCCAGATTGTTAGAAGATTTGTAGAGCTACACCCATCCACGAACAAGGTGATAAAAATGATTGTAATAATTATAGGTTCATTACAATAACCCCGGTATTGTTGAAAGTTATCGAAATTGTGTTGAAAGACAGACTCACTGATTATCTTGGAGCAGGAGGATATATTGACGAAAAACAGTATGGTTTCCGAAAGTTACTCTCAACTACGCAAGCAGTAACAGACATTATCCATACTATAGCGAAAAATAAAGACACTGGAATATAATCCAGGGCTGTGTTATGCGATTTATCAAAAGCTTCTGATAGTATATGCCATGTTTGTGGTCTTGGTAGTGTAGTGGTTAGCATATCTGCCTATCAAGCGGAAGGCCGGGGTTCGAATCCTCGCTGGGCCACCGTGCTGGGAAATCGCACGTTAAAAGGTAAAGCCTCGTTGATCCATTGCTCTCACAAGTTCCGACTTCGGAGGGTTGACGTTCGTCAGCTGTTTAACGGAACGAACAATTTTAGAACAACAACAACAATTATGCTTCTGAATAAACTAGAAAAATACGGAATAAGAGCTTAACCATTGAAATTGTTGAAATCTTTTCTAACCGGTAGAAGACAATATATTATACCTAACATCTAACATTCAACAAATTCGTCATGGAGTTCCCCAAGGATCCGTGTTAGGTCCTCTTCTGTTCTATATTCAAATGATTTGCCATTATATGTTGACATTGCGGACACATTTCTTCATGCAGATGATTCCTCATTTATAGGTACATCAAGAAATCCCAGTAAAGTAGAAGAAAGGAAAATTACGAACAGAACTTCAATGCGAATGTTTTAAGTTTGAACAAAGATTAAACCAAAATAATAGATTTTAACAAAATAACTAAAAACGAAAATGATAATAGTGTGCGCTTACTAGGTTTCCACATAGACAGCAATCTGAACTGGAAAACACACATTGAAATTAATAAAAAACTCTCCAAAGGTCGCTTTGCCCCAAGGAGAATGAGGAGTGTACTAAGCAGAGGTGTCCTCAAAATCGCGTACTATGGTATAATACAGGCTCATTTGCAGTATGGAATATTACTTTGGGGATCAGTATCAGCAGCAAATGACATTTTTATAACTCAGAAAAAAATAATCAGAGAGATGGCTAGAGCAAACTACTGTGATCATGCGAAACCTTTTTTCATTGATCTAGAGATTCTAACCGTCCCCTGTTTGTATATATTCAAAGCTTCATTATATGTACATAAAAATAAAGATAAATACACCACCGGGGCTATAATACACGGAATATAATACCGAAAGCAAGGATGTCATCAGAACAGATAAAATTAATTTTGTGAGTACTGAAAAGCAATACGAAGCATTGTACGGCAAAATATATAATACTCTACCTCAAGATTGGAAAAACTTTTCAATTAAAAAACCTAAATTTGAGGTGAAGCGGGCACTTGCAAGCTAAGCATTTCACGAAATAAATGATGTTAATGAGGCAGCTTGGTCAATTTGATGAGACGGCACCTTTGTAGATAGTTCTTTTTTTTTTTTAATTTCAGATGTAGATTTCAATTATGTTTGTAAATTTTTGCGTGACGTGTCTAATCATTGTATGTGTGTTGTCTTTTCAACTTATGTACTATTGTATTATGAAGACCAATAAATTCTTATCTTATCTTATCTCATCATGATAAATGCCAACTTCAGAAACTCAAAAATCCGAATTCAACCTCAAAAATTCCACAAATGTAGATCACAGGATTTATTGTGAAATATATTCGGAGAATGGAATGAATGAAGTGTTCATGCCTCGTAAACATTCAGCATGTTCTGTTGATTGTTCAATAACATGTGAAATTTGTCCAATATGTAGAATCTCCATTGCATCTTTTCGAGAATTTTTGTTTCAGTTAAATCAATATTTCTTACTCAGCTGGATTCATTTGGAATTCAGGCTTGATTATCATGTATCCAGCTGGATTATTCTGCTCCTTCGTGTATTCGAGAAGACTTTTACATGGTCTTGACTTAGTTTCCAGATTTCTCATTTGTTCCAACATAGAATCGATTTTAATAAGTTCATCGTGTGTTTCCTTCAACTATCGTAATTGCCATACTTTTGGGTTGATTCGACCTCATGTTCTTATGTTTTACACCTATGCATTCGGTTGTTGCATCTATTTTCACAAAATTTTTTGATATGTTCATCATGAATTGTATGTGGTGAACTCCAATGAACATTTCAAAGACACGACTTCCAATATATTCTCAACTCATTCTTGCAATATTTGTTTCGATAATGATTGTGTTGTCTATTCCGTGTGAGCATTAAGCGTGCCGTACTGATTGCACTGTCACTTGTAGCAATTGTCCAATACGTAGAACATTCATACCATCTTTTGTGAGAATTTTTGTATCATGAATCAATCCATCACTGTTTGTTTTCCAATATACATCTCATGAACTTTCTGAATATTAATTTCATCCCCCCGAAAGGAATGTGGTGGTAGAAAAACTAGCGAAGGCTATGATTGTAGGCGAATCTGAAATTAGCGTTCTGTGGCAATTGACAGATTTGATATTGGGACTAAAAATCCTCAAAAATGTTGATCGGGCTCCGACCAGTCTCATCTCATTTGCAAATTTTTCAGTTTTCTTTCTGTCATCAGAACCTCTGTTGCTTATATGAGTTCCTTTTCTTGCAGGATTCTTTGACGAAAACTGGGCATTTTGTGAGGCATCTGAAGACATCCTGTACGAAGGAGTTGAACAACAGGTTTTGAAACAGTCGAATGAGTTTTCAAGATGATTTACTATTTGAATTGGTATCAAACAACTTACGAAAATATTCATAATTTCTGGTTGTTGATGCGAATTTTGAAAATATTTGAACTGCTCCTACAACACCAGAGGTAGCGATATGTCGAGTTATTTCAAAATTATATGAAACTGAAGTTAGTGATAGATCAAATAACACGTCTGGCTCAACAGAATCATGTCGATTTGTCTAAATGAAAAGGTAAGAATAGGTTTTCAATCAATTTTCGAGACGATTTACCACAGATTTCTCGAATTTCAGAGATATCAAATTTTTTGATAATAAATCGAAGTTCCCACCAGAAGGCCCTTCACGCTCGAAGAGCGGATTTGAAACGGATCTCTTCGCATCGCGCTGCGTCTCCCACTGGTTATATGGTGACGTCACAGTCGGTGGCACCGTCTCCAGCTTCGCTAGTGACGTCATGGAAAAGTGAAAGGGCTCGTCTCTAGTGAACGAACCCTTGCTGACGTTGTATGAGAAACATCTCGTTAATTACAAATAAAGTTATATGGTGGTTACTCGATTTTTGACTTCCTATTGAGACATTTTCGTGCGCGTTCAATGCGATCGCGAGTGCAGTGCGAGGAATGGGCGCGAAAAAATTGTTCGATGCGGAATAATATTGAATAGGGGTAGCCATAAGTTAGGGTACAGTGTTCGTATGAGTGCGCGATATTGTACGCCACGGGAAAAATTATACAGGGGATAGTCATAAGTTATATACTGGAAGTTATAGAAACATAAGATAGAATTTGATGTTGTTTCTGAATTTAGTAGTAGGAGAGTCAGAAATTATTTAGATGGGGTTATTTAAGGGCAGCCATTATTTTTTATTTCTGTTGTATATAGAAATATTGATCACAGATCGTGAGACCTTTCTGACTCTTTCTGGTATATCTAAAAGCTATTGAGAGGGGCCAAAGGGCGGTCGATAATATATTCAGCCGGTAGGGCAATGTAGATGCATAATTGACTGAAACGATTGCAATCATCTGCACCTGCTTCATTTGGAATTTTTGCATGTTTTTAGACTCAATTGTGATCGATTCAAATCAAGTTGAATGATATCACACTGTTCAAGTCATGTTCTCGGATATTTTATCAGTATTGAATTTTCCCAATGAGTTTTTCATACAGACAGAAGTGATCGAGTCAAGTGTTTCTACTGAGGCTCGAGGTGTAGCATTGGTTGCCTGAAGTTTGGACTCAGCATCGAATTTATCATGACAAATAGGCAAACGTCATTAAAGAAAACATTTCAGACCATTATGGTGTAGAGATCCATTTAGAGGTGAATAATCTGAAAACTACAGTAACCCAGTCTCTATGTCGGCCAATAACAGAATGGGGTAAAGCAGAATTCAAAAGCATCATGAACAATATGAATTGGTATGAATATTACCTGTCAAACGAGCCAAACGCTTTAGCACAATTTTTATGTGACACATCGAAATATGCAGTGGACGTAGCTTTTCCTTTAAAAAAAATTCGAGATAAAGATATCAAAGTAAATTGGTTTGATAGTAGATTGAAAAAAAAAATGAGAACTGAACTTGATAATGAAGAGAAATTGTGGATGAGTACAGGTGATCTATCTTTCAAAGTAGAGTATAACAAATTCAAAACTCATTACAAAAGGGCGATCAATGATGCAAAGTCTAAATCCTAAAACAATTTAATATTAATGAGCGACAATGTGAGTAAAACTACTTGGTCAATTATAAACAACTTCAATAACAAACAAAAAATTTTTACAACTGAAAGTAAATTACCAGCAGAGGAATTTAACGATTTTTCCGCTGATATAATAGACAAACTTATAGAAAATATTCCACCCTCAAGTAAAACAGGGTCAGATTTATTGAAAATATCTGTTCATTTTTCTTGAGACCAACAAATGAAACAGAAGTCTGAAATGTTATTTCTTGCCTGAAAAACTCTAAAAGTATGGACCCTTATAATATTAATCCAACAATATTTAAAATAGTTAGCGATAAGATGATTAAACCCATGGTGCATTTTAATCCAATCAAATTAACTGTTCAAGAGCCCAAAATGACGATTTTCGACTAACCGAAAAGTAGCTGTGGATTCCGGCAGACACATGTGTCCTTATTATCCCCTAAAGTTTGACAGATTCTGTCCGTGCGTTTAGCAACAATTAGCGGTTGAATGCCGGAAATCATTTTTTTTTGTTTTTTGCTTATATAATGGAAACTATTTGATCGGATCGAATAAAAATGAATTGAAAGTTGTAGATAATTGAAAAATCTATCGATTAGCGTTGGCCCGATTTCGATATTCCGATGTGTTGCTTAACTATTGCGCTCGGAAGTTGAAAAAAGGCGTTTTTTCCATTACTCTATTAAAAAATGTTTAAATGCATTTGGGAGTTGCAACTGTGAATTTGGGAAGCTTTCAATTAGTAGAAACCACAGTTTCAATTCGGTTGAAAAACAATTGATAGGTTAGCAATAATCTAATTTGTTGGATTGTTATTTCTTGCCCTACGGATAATCGTAGAGCAATGAACGAAACAGTTTTGGACAGTCAAAGAGTTGAATTACAAATTATCGTTTTAAGAAAATCGATTTTTTCGATGTGATATCTTTATTTATTTTTCTACGAATTTTGACAACCTTACTTTCCTTCCACGATAATTAGGAGCCAAGATAACACTTTTCATCATTTAGTTTCCCCTCCATTTGTTTGTTTATATGAAGCAACGAGACCTCGACGACTGCACAGAGCAAGAGTCATATTATCCATAGGAACCAGCAGAATTTGTTTTCAACAATTATTTATCATAATCATTGATAGGATAAGTGGAGGTTCTTCCGGGACCGTTCGACGTGCCGTGTAGAGGGGGAAGCCGGAGAGAGCGATATAGCGCTAAGCGGCCGTCGAGTGCACCGCGTGAAATAAATTGATCAAAGCCCAAAATGATCACACTGTCTGTATCTCGGGTAATACTGGACATGTTTTTTTTTATTTTCAAGAGTGCATCGAGATATGCTCGAATATCACTATGGCTTACCCGGTTTGTTTTCGGAAATCCCTCAAATCGCAAATAATTCAATTTTTACGCTGCAAATGTATTGAATTATTCGTTCATTTCAAATTTAACTCTGATAAAACGATGTCAAATGTTACCTTAGACGGAGAAAGCAAGTTTTCTCTGACATTCGGAAATGAATAAAACACGGCTCATCTCCTTTCCAATTGATATTTTTACAAATGTGTATATATGAATGTTATTCAATATTAAGATTTTTGACCCATTTATGTGCAACTTTATTCTTCGATATTTACAGCTTGTAACTGAAAATGTCCATTAAAATTCATCTATCCACATGTTTATTTTGTCTCCGTTAGGTTAGTCAGGTCCTATCAGGCATTCCAGATACTTAGCAAATGACGAAATGAACCAATACGGCGGCATCTGCCCCCAGAAATTTTCGTTTGTTTCTTTCAGCAGAGTGTGATTTCCATGTTAATACTACTGTACAGAGTGTCCCCGATTGAACAAATTGTATCGTTCCGGCCGGTTATACTGAGTGCGCGAAATAAACACTCCATTTGAACTTTTATTTTGGTAGTAATTTGAACATGTATTATTGTTAAGCTGACTTCTGTGATAGTTCACGTGAGAATATTCAATTTTTTCGATTTCCTAAAAAGGTAAGGTTATTCATTATACATAATTTCAATTACATCTATAGGTCAAAAATGTTTCGGTAGTAGTATGATTTAGATACTATTCTTTAACTAATGTTCAAACTTTATTTCATTTCATTTTGGATTCACTTACCAACACATTTTACAGTACTAACATGTAAGGATCCTTTAAAACTACCTTGTGCTAACCAGAGAAAGACAATACTACTATAAAAGGAAGTCATAACGATATTCCCAGAGGAATAGTGTTAAGAGCGTTCTAGGTATTCAACACATTAAAATGAAAAAGAAAAAAGAGAATACATGTACAGCTTATCTAATCCATCTTGGCACAAACTCAGATACTTTTCCAGTTGCACAATGCTAGTGAAGACCATGACGAAAGAAGAAACACCTTCTAGGAATAAATTCCAACATAATAACACATATAATAGATGTTTCTTTATCTTGGTATACTTCACAGAGATTGCTGGGCATATACGTTATTAGTTCTGTGCCAAGATGAATTGGATAAGCTGTACAAGACAATTATAAGATACAATATACAATTGAAATATACAAGCTCTAATATCATTTTGACTGGTCATTAAGAGATACAGGTCATTTCTGATAATTTGGAGATAGCATTGTTGCATCATGTTATTAGAGGGTGAACAATCTGTAGCACTTGTGGAGAATAACATTTTATTGAAGATTCTCAGGTTGATTTTAGGTTTCGACATTTGAAATTGTGTGTTTTGACGTCAATTACTCAAAAGCTAGATGGTGGAAAGATTTAAAAAAAAAATTCAAATTCAAGAATTTAATCTTTGATTTTGATAATCGCAAGAATATCCTTAGACTGATTATCATTGATTATACCCTCTATTATTTTTTAAATTTTTTTTTAAATAAAATTTTTTTTTTACATTTATCAAACAGCAGTTGACATGGATGAGCAAGAGGAGGCAGCAGGTGGTAGCAAATCGGAGAATGTAGCGTCCATTTGTGTTTTGTGTGATCAACCCATGACAAGAGAAACATCTTGTACAATTGGAGAGAGGGCGATTGATAACGTGATAGATGCCAGCAAAAAACGGAAAGATCGCAAACATCTCCGGATTGAACATGAACGATCGCTTTTGGTCCACCAAAACTGCCGCAAATCCTACACGGAAGCGAAAAACATCGAGGCAGCAGCAAAATCAGTGAGAGTCCAACTTCCCAGAATAAGGGAAATAAATGCCGAGGCTCGTACATTCGATTGGGAAACGAAATGTTTTTTTTCGCAATAAGAAAGCTGTGTTGACAGGGACAAGAGTGCAAATAAAATCTGTAGCATTAAGTAATACAAGAGAAAAGATATTGGAAACTTTAAAAACTCGTCCTGATAATGAGTTCAATCAGAATCTGAAAGCTCGTTTAGAATCATGATACTATAACCATAAAGATAAACCCACGCGCATCGTATCTTCTATCTCTCTTCCTCCTCTGACGTAAGCGCGTGACAAAACGAGCGATCGAGAATGGCGAATCGCGCTGTGAAATGTGGTGAGATGTGATAGATGTCGCTGTGTTTAGGTTCCTTGCGTGTTTCTGTGTATCAAATACACGTCAAATATTTGAAAACAAAACAATGAACAATGGTTTACTGTGCAGTTACCGGTTGTACAAATAACAATAACAAAAAAACTAAAAACAATTCAACTAGCTACCGATACTTTACCTTTCCAACTGCTAAGGAAGTCTGCAATTTATGGGTACAGAAATGCTACCAAAAACATAATTTTAAAATTAAGAATATGTTCTGATCATTTTACGGATGATGATTTTTGTGAAAAAAAAAAACTTTTACAACTACCAAGAAACAAATGGAAATTGGGAAAGAATGCTGTGCCTTCACTTAACCTATCCAAATCTCTAAAGGCCAAAACCACTAAACAGATAGACCGAGAGGAAAGAACAAAAGAAAGGGATTTAATTAAAAATATTCATAACTTGTAAGTATGTTTGGCACTGATTAATATTAAAGAATGCATTTATAAAGTAGTTAGAGGGTTAGTTTTAAGGCAAGTTTAATAGTCAAAAACAACTTAGGTAAATTTTAAATTTATAGGCAAAAAAGCATGGTTTGACATTAACAAATATTGGTGAAGGCTCAGGTGAAGTACTTGGTGAGGCATTATTAATCAGTAGTACAGGTTTAGGGGAGTTAGAAACAGAAACTACAAGTAGAGATATTTCGACACAAACAATGAGGTAAATACCTACAAATAATAAATAAATAAAATATTACATGCCAGCTAATTTTAATAAACATTATAATGACATTTTTAGTTCACTAGAAGTAGAAGATTCTGAACTTTTGAATCATCTTCAGAAAGAAAACTTTGACCTAAAAGAGCAGTTGCAATCTTTCAAAACAATATTCACAGATGGACAGCTTCGTAAATTAAAAAGTAGAAAGCAAATTCATTGGACTGTTGATGACATAACTTCGGCAATATCTTTGTATTCCGCTGGACCAAGAGCATATCGCCTTTTAAAGAAAAGGGGCTACCCTTCACCAGCAATTTCAACTTTAAGAAGGTGGTCGGGTAAAATAAATATACAACCAGGTTAGTTATTTAACAAGGTTTAATTTTGGTAGATTATCTAATAATCAAAGTTTTAGTAAAAGATTATTACATATTGTACTTACCTTTATTTTATCTGCAGGTATTCTAAACATAGTATTAAGTTTAATGAAATCGCAAAATACATTTTTAACCAAAATGGAAAGATGCTGTATTTTACTCTTCGATGAAATGAAAATACAAAGTACTTATGAATATGACAAAAAAATGATATGACTATGGCTCCAGCAAAATATGCGCAAGTTGTTATGGCACGTGGGATATTCGGGAACTGGAAGCAGCCAATATTTTACAACTATGATTGTAAAATGACAAAAAACTTGATTTTCAAGATTATCACAAAGTTGGAGAATATTGGGTACCCTGTCTATGCCCTTAACTGTGACCTGGGTGGAAGTAACAGGGCTCTTTTGAATGCTCTGAATGTTTCTGAAGGAAACACCAGTTTCAAGAATCCAGCTAACGACAAAGACATTCACATATTTGCAGACGCCCCACATATGATTAAACTTTTAAGGAATCATTTTCTTGACAGTGGATATCTTTTAAACGGAAAAATTATCAATTCCAAACCAGTTGTAGACTTATTGCAAAATACTAAAAATTTGGACTTGAATATTGCCCATAAGCTTAACGCAGATTTATTTACTGTAAAAGGTAACTACCATTTAAAATTAAGATTTTGTTTGTGTATATCATGAGGTCATGAACTTATTATATTATAATTCCAATTAATTTTTAGGTGCTCAAAGGCAGAAAGTAAAATATGCTTCTAAGTTGTTTTCGCATACAATTTCAAAAACGATGTCAAGATTGGGTGTGCTGGGCATTTACAAAACAGAAAATAACTGTCTTGAGTGCTCTAACTTTTTAAAAATTGTCAATGACTGGTTTGACGTTTTTGACTCGCAAATACCACATGCAGATTCACGAAATCGAGTTAAAGGTAAAAATAACAATATTCTATTCTAAACTACTTATTTAATACATTTTAAAATCAATATTCTAGGGTATGTCTGGCTTTACAAGAACAAAACGAAATTTTGGAAAAAATGAAAAATATGGTTGAAGATATGAGAAAGATTGGGTCAAATACTTTACTACCGTTTCAGAAAGGGATTATTATAAGTATAGAATCCTTGCAAAAGCTTTTTTTGACCTCAAAGAAGAATTTGGTGTCAAATATTTATTGACGTACCGGCTTAACCAGGACCCACTTGAAGGATTTTTTTCTATTATGAGAGCAATTGGTGGTCTGCATGACCACCCAAATGCCCTACAATTCAAATATCGGCTAAGAAATTATTTGGTGGGCAGAAATGATAATGTAATATCTGAATCCGCAAATATTGAAGAGGAACTTGACATTGTAACTAACCAACCAACCACTTCTGCAAATATTGTAAATGAGGCCAAGAACTCAGTAATGCAGCAGGTATTAAGAGGATTTTATTTCATTTATTAAATTTGGTTTCATTTTGATTTATTTTCTTTCTTTAGAATCAATTTTGATAAAAAAATGTATGAGGACGATGAAAATGAGAAGGAAATATTTGAAAAAAATATACTCGATACAAAGGAAGAGTTAAGGTGGGACGGATTGGAAAATTTGGCAGGTTTTATCGCATTTAAGTTGAGAAACAAAGAAAAACTTGGTTCTATCCCCGATTCCAATGAGATTTCTTTTTCCTGGGTCAACCATTCAACAGAAGGTGGATTACAGAAACCTAGTGAAGAGTTTTTATCCAAATGTAATGAGCTAGACCATATATTCACCAAATATAATGGAGAAAGTGTCCAGTTGAGCAATGAAGCAAAAAATTTATTTTTTAGGTGCAAAATGTTTTTTAGAATAAGAATTTTGAACAGAAATATTAAAGAAATATCTAGTATGAGAAAACGCAAAATGACCAAAATTGTAAATTAATTAAATTAAATTATATTCTTAGACTAGACCATTAACTTGTAAAATTTACTTTGTGTAAAATTGAGATATTCCCATTGATAAATAAATGAACATTTGAAAAAATATTGTGTATTTGTGTCGTTTATATAATATTATGTTGATGTCTTCCCATTTTAAAATGTGTTGTACTAACTTTATACACGATTTATTCTGCTACCGTAAAAGCATGCCAAAAAATTAAAATTTGCCTCTGTAAAGCTATTCAAATTATATAGACTGATTTTTCCATTGTTACATTCAATCTCATAAAATTACCGGTTACAAAATAGTTACAATGTTGTAAAAATCGTCGAAATTAATCCAAATTGCATATAAAATCCATGCTTCGCTGAGGCGTACTAATGCATTTTGTCATGCGATGACGTCGTGCGCGCAGAGGTCCAATTCTCGTCACCCAATTGATCATATCTTCATGGTTATAGTATCATGGTTTAGAATCAGTGAAAGATTTGAAAGGTGTGAATGCCCGTTATCATGCTGACTGTATGCGTACTTTCTACGTTAGTTGTATTGGTAACTTATCTGTGCGCCAAGCTTTTGGAATAACTTTGAAAACTTTATAAATTAGTTTTTATTTCTTACTTGTTTACAAAACAAACTTCTGTCACTATTTTTAAATAACTGAATAACATGATATCTTTGTGATAACATCAAATAATATACAGGGTTGATAGACATGTCTTGCTATTTTCAATAGTCCCCCTCAAGGCATGTGCGTGAGTCCTAAATCTTGAATACACTGTAAATGTTTCTGTTTAGGAAGACCTTTGGTTAAAACATCAGCTGGCATATGTTCAGTGGGTAAGTATTCCAGTTGTATCTCTCCAGTTTCCACTGCTTCACGTATGAAATGGTGTCTTATATCGATGTGTTTCGATCGGGAATGATGAACTGGATTTTGGGCTAGATTTTGAGCACTCTGATTATCATTGAACAACGTAACAGTAGTTATTTCCATGATTTTTGTTTCATTCAAAAATCTCTTCATGAAAAGAGCTTCTTTTGTCGCTTCTGTGAGTGCCATGTACTCAGCTTCCATGCTTGAAAGCGCTACGGTTCGCTGTTTTCTTGATTCCCAGCTAATTACTGAATTTCCTCTCATGATAACGTACCCTGTATATGAACGTCTATCGTTTTGACATGATCTCCAGTCAGCATCCACAAAACCACATAAATTCAAAACATTTCTTCGATATGTGAGGGCAAAACTCATTGTACCTTTTAGGTATCTCAATACTCTCTTCCCAGCTCTCCAGTGGCTTACATCATAATTGTTATTGAATTGGCTCAGTAGACTCACGGCGTGGCAGATATCTGGACGTGTACTCACTGCCAAATACATTGAAGAACCAACCAGTTGTTGAAAAGGGAACTTTTTCATTTCTTCTCTGGACATTTCATTTGACTTTGTCACTTTGACATTCGTATCCAAAGGTGTTGTGACGATTTTTGAATTTTCCATTCCGAAACGATTGATCACATCATTGATGTACTTTCTTTGCAGCATCATCATTTTCTCCTCGTTTTCGTTATAGATAAATTCAATTCCAAGGCAGTGATTGAGTGTCCCAAGATCTTTCATCTCGAAGTGCTTCATGAGGTTCGTTTTCAAAGTTTCCATGTTTTTCATGATATTGGAAGCAATGATTAGGTCATCCACATAAACAGCCAATAACAGAGTATGTCCTTTTTCTCTCGAAATATAAATGCATCTATCAGCATTCAATGGTGTCAATTTATGTTTCTTCAGTTGCTCATCGAGTTTTTTGTACCACTGTCGTCCTGCCTGACGAAGTCCGTAAAGTGCCTTTTTGATGAGACACACTTTATTTCCTTCTCTTATGTTATTTATCCAGTGTTGAGCTTTGGAATGAATGTCCTTTCCATAAATATTCTTCATCAAAAAATTTTCCAATGATTCTTCTAAACATTTTGGAGCCTCCATATAAATTGTCTCTTCAATATCACCATTTAAGAAGGCAGTAGTCACATCTAGTTGGTGAATCTTCATATTCATTTGAACGGCTATCGCAATGAGAGTTCTGATAAAGCACAAACGGGCTACTGGCGCAAACGTTTCATGAAAATCTATTCCGGGTTGTTGACTGAATCCTTTGGCCACTAAACGAGCTTTTCTCCTCTCAATAGATCCATCTTCTTTGAACTTTGACCAAGACTAACTTGCAACCGATGATCTCTCGGTTCACTGGGGGCTCCACAAAAGTCCATACATCATTTTTCATCAATGCAATGAACTCATTCATAATGGCTTCTTTCCAGTATTCTTTTTCTGGGCCAGTTGTTGCTTCTTTCATGGAAATTTCAGCAATATTTGCAAACTGGATATTCTCTTCATCAAGTTCATTCACACTTTCTCCTGGGCTAGTTTTTACTGTTTTGAATTCTTTCTTTGGTCTTCCCCTTTGGCAGGTTCTGATGATTTTTGGTCTGCCTGCTACTCTTCTCGGTAGTGTCCCATTTTCTTCTCTAGTTACTTCAATTGGTAAATTTTCAGCAACTATATTGTCGTCATCATCAGTCGTTGGGTTATCAAAATTTTCACAGGGATTCATTTCAAAATTTCTTGTGTGTGATATTTTCGATTCAACAATTTCATTCATTGGAACAAATTCACAAAGGTCTAACTCAGTAGTGTTTTTGAAATCGTTGGTAGTAGAATTTTCATCCAAAATATTTTCTTCCATGAATTCCTCATAATTTTCTTCAGAATCCATTTCATCAAGAAATTTTATATCTCTGCTCACTAAAACTTTTCTTTCTTCTTTCAGCCAGACTCTATAAGCTTTCGATTCTTCAGAATAGCCAATAAATATGCATTTTTTAGTTCGTGCCTCCAATTTTCCAGCCCTCCTACTTTTATCCAGAATGAAAGCCTTACAACCAAATGTTCTGAAATATGAAACAGATGGACTTCTGCCCGTCCATAAAGTGTAGGGAATTTTATCATCCAAGCTTCTACAAGGGCATCTGTTTCTTATATGATTTGCTGTTGCGATGGCTTCTGTCCAAAAATGAGCTGGAAGGTTAGCCGCAATCATCATACATCTAGCCATTTCCAGTAATGTTCGATTTTTCCTCTCAGCTAACCCATTTTGTTGAGGATTGTAGGGTGTTGACAGTCTTCTCTTTATTCCGCATTTTTCTAAATAATTGGAAAATTCGATATTGCAATATTCCGATCCATTATCAGACTGTAGAGTCTTGATATTTCTTCCGGATTGATTTTCGACACAATATTTGAAGCTTTTGAATTTTTCTAGGACTTCATTCTTTCGTTTGATGAATCGAATCTCACACCATCGTGAAAAGTCGTCGATGAAGGTAACGAAATATTTGGCTCCTCCTAGGGATTCTTTATTCATGGGACCACAAACATCTGTGTGAACTATTTCCAATAATTGTGTTGTTCTTTTTGGTCGTTCTTCAGGGAACGGTACAGAAGTCAACTTTCCCCGAATGCACACTTCACATGGTGACATTTTCTCGACAGACTTCAGTTGGATTCCTGATACCATACGTTTTTCAATCAGTTTTCTCAGACTTACTTCATTTAAATGACCAAATCTTTGACGCCACATTTCCAGATCACTTATTTTAGCCAGGTTCACACATTGATACTGCTCTGTTTTGATGAAGTATAGACCATTGGTTCTTCCAGCATGACAGATTTCTAATTTATTTGGATCCATGATAATTGCTTCGTGTTTCCGGAAAGAAATATGGTATCCCTTATCTGCGATTTTCCCAACTGACAACAAATTCGTGGATAAATCCGGAATATGCAGGGTATCTTCTAAGTTCAGAACTTTCGAGTCGACTTTTATTATCACTGTTCCTATTCCTTCAATTTTTGTTGAAGTGTTATTGGCCAAATTCAATGACTGTGTTACGGATATTCTCGAATTGACTAAGGTCTCTGCACATGTGAGAGGTACAACCGCTGTCCAAACACCATTTATTTTCTGATGAATTTTCAGCTACTTTCATTGTTGTCTGTGTTTCCGATACATTTCTTATCATGAAACTGACTTCTTCGGTAACAATTCCAGCCTTATGTTTCTGATTGCTACGAGAATAGCAATCTATCGCTTTGTGTCCAAATTTATGACAACGATGACATTTGAAACGAAAGTCTTCGATTTCAGGATTCTTCTTTTGCTCTGGTTTAGCGTGGAATGTTCTTTTCGATTGTGAACTCTCCCATTTTTTGTGCGTATTTTTCTTTCTGGCGATCAAAGCATTTGGGACTACTTGATTGGTCTTACAATTCCTGGCATCACTTTCTTCGAGGATTTTAATTCTAAGGGCTTCTGGATTTGGCAACTGGTCACGAGATTCAATGGCGCATCGAAAGTTTTCATAACTTGCTGGCAAACTATATAACAGCATAATTGCTAATAGATCGTCATTGATTTCAATCTCCATATCGAAAAGCTTATCCACCGCATCAAAAAATTTGGACATATGGACATGAACATCCTCATCTTCCTCCATTTTCTGTAAAGTTAATTGCTTCAACAAAGTCGCTTTACGTGCAGGTCCTTTGGATTCGTAGATGTCTTGAAGTTTCAACCAAATTGATCGGGAAGTTGTACACCCCTTAATCTGTTTCAATTCTGATGGGTTTATGGCCAGAATCAGATCAGATTTGGCTTTTTGATCTGAATTGGTCCATTCTTCTTGAAGCTTACTCAATTCAGCTTCAGTTTCGGCTGTTTCGGGTTTTCTTATTTTCCCATTAACGTATCCCCAGGTGTCGTTCTTAATCATCAGGGCCTCAACTTGGAGCTTCCATGCGTCAAAATTATCCTTTCCAAGACTTTCGATTCTTGTAACATTCAAAATTTCGAATAGGTATTTTAACAACACAATTATTTTAATGCAGTTGAAATCCTGGGCCCATAACCTTTTGGAATAACTTTGAAAACTTTATAAATTAGTTTTTATTTCTTACTTGTTTACAAAACAAACTTCTGTCACTATTTTTAAATAACTGAATAACATGATATCATTGTGATAACATCAAATAATATACAGGGTTAATAGACATGTCTTGCTATTTTCAATACAAGCAGATAGCGATACATTGACTGCTATAGATTTTATTGAAGACTATTTTAAAAACCATGCCAATGAATGTCAGTTTTCGTTTAATGAATTGAGAGATAAATATACTGGTGTCATGCCTGATGTTAGAATAATGAGAAAAGAACTTATGGAACGTTTTGGCGATAATCTTTGTTTATATACAATGAAAAATGTTCTGATTATGTGTTCGCGTGTAGCCGCAAATAGGATTGTTACTGATTACTGGCAAAGAAATAGTAGCGGAACTCTAGAAGAAAAAGAGAACCAAATTATTGAATTAGCATCGGACATAATTAAGCGCGATATGAGATCGAAGCCATATGATATAACCGATTATAGAGCACCAAGTAAATTTTTTGATGGTATCGACGATGACATTCCTACAACTCTGGAACGGTTCATGTCGAATGTTATTGTCAACGACAAGTGTATTAACAAGGAGGACGCGCGTGTAAAATGGAATAGGCGTGTCGCTACGATATGTCATTCAATTATCTCATCGGTTAGACCAACTTAAGAACTTCGAATGACGGAAAGACTTTTTAAAAAGATTTATTTCTAAATAACAGACAACTTTACTCGACTGAGTTGCGACAAAGAATGAGAAAATTACATTTAATTCGTTGGGAGAGAAAATGAATAGTTGCAGTTTGCGATTCTTCTTATCTCCAGTTCAGAGAGCGATGACCACTTCGTCAGCAGTACTCGTGGTAGGTGACTACCTAACTCGTCCCCCGTCAAGAATCGAAAATAACGGAACGTTTTTTCGATTTCCCATTTTCTTCATCTTCTTCGGCTTGATTTTCTTCTGATTTTCTCCGGTCGGTGCATTTCCAAAGAGAAAAGAGACGTTTTCTGTAAATAACTGCCAGCACAATTATGAATGTACACACTCCGAAGGCTGTGAAATAAACTGGCGATTGTATCCGAGTCTCTTTTTCCTGGATGGGCGGTATCAAATTTGCGTAGTCCTTTAGTCGGTAAATTTCTTCCATGTCTATTTTGGTAATATTTGGTATTACCATAAACGTGGTTGAATTTTCGGCGACCAATTTAATTTCGGGTAGAATGAGCGGCTTTCCTTCTTGGATGCGAATGTTATTGAGAAATCTTTTTTCGTTGATTCTGATTTCGCATGTTTCCGGAATGGTGATCAATACCGATTTGTTGATTTCAAGGTATCGATCAGTTTTACATTTTGCGAGAAGTTTTTCAGGTTTTGTGGGAAGTATAAGGACCATTTCCCTGGTGATTTGTTCGGCAATTGGTTCCTCGAAGTTGACTCTGAAGGTGGGGTAGTTCTCTATCTTCGAGATGTTCAACAGCTTGTCCACACACTGGTCGTGGGGATGATATTCGTCAGGGCAGAAATATGTTCCCTCGACGGCTGGGCATGGGTCGGTTACAAATTGCATTTTTGATTGCGTTCGTGCCAGGAAGGTGTATCTCGGGACGAATATGGTTTGGTTTTGGATGGTAGGATATATATGATAAAAGGATAATGTTTCCGGCCTCAGTATAGGTACATGAATGGCGAAAATAATTTTGGTATCTGAAAAACTAACCTGTGTCCCGAAAAATTGATAGTATGATAAAACATTTCGAAAAGATGGAATTTCGTTTTGGTTATACATTTCCGAAAGATCTTCGAGCATTTTTTTCAATTCTGAACTCGAGAGTATGCTGTTATGAAGTGCGTTCAATTTTGAGAATGTAATTGCGTCCTCTAGATTATCTAAGAACATAATTAAGTTTTGACAGTCAAGGTTCAACTGTGTCGTTATTCCCTGAAAACTTATGTAGTCTTGTATATTATTGACTGTTTGTTGAACTGAAATTTGAAATTTTCTCAAGCCAAGTTGAAATTTTTCCTGGTTTGTGCTTAAGGCGGCGATTGTTTTATTATAATTCCCAATTAAACCTTTTGATAGAGATATTTGCATATTGAAACTTCCCAATAAATCATTTTGATTAGTTTCTAAGGTAGTAATTGCTCTGTTGTAGCGTTCCTCATCATCTGCGTCTAATGTACCGAATAACCATTTATTTACTCTACCCACTATATTCAATAGTCCTCTTTCTTTGCGTATATGAGGTTTCAGATTTTCGAGTTTTTCGTTTGTTATCTGTATTAAGTGTTCCGTTCTTATGAAAAGATAATTTGATGGTCCGTGATAAGATATTTCATTAGTTATATTTTCGAACATCAATTGACTTTTTAATATTGAGAAGTGCCTTTCAATGTTTTCGAATTGTCTGATTACTTGGGTCAAATTTATATAGTGCAAAAACGTATGTTCACTGTATATTAGCCTAGAATCACCTAACTGGATAGGAAGGATAGGATTATCCAAGTTAGTTATTTGAATATCTGTTTCAATCGTCTGTTTGATTCGAAGGGCCAGGCACCACCATATCAGGAACAGATTCTTCATCCTGAAAAGGGTTTCTCTTTTTAGGAAAAGGTTTTCTGGCTATACTTTTGTGATATGAAGTTTTGTTTGTGTTTAACTTAATATCCGTTTGGCCGGTTAGTTCGATTTTCTTGAATTTTGGAAGGTGTTTTCCTCGTGCTTTAGTTTTGACGTACGCGGTATTCACATTTTTGAAATCGGGAGGTTCTGACCTTTTTTCGTTTCTTTTATTAATTATGGCTTCTTTTATTTTTGTATTGACTTCTTTGATTTTTTCATAAAGTTTATTGGAATTTTCTTTATGTGATTGGACATAGCTGGATATTATAGCGTTATCGTTAAGATCGAAGGGGTTAGATGTGATTAGGTGTCCGTTAATGACTTCAAATGGGGTGAATTTTGTAACGCTATGTATGGAATTATTGTACCCCATCACAGCGCGTTTCATCAGCTGCTCGATCGTCATTTCATTATGTTCCTCTTTGAGACAACGATAACTTTCTACTGTTGACGAATGGAATCTTTCAACTAAAGAGTTTGAGTTGCTGTTTTTAGCGGTTGTGAAGTGAAGTTCAATTTTATATAATTTACAGAAATCTTCAAGATCTTTATTTTTAAACTCCGTCCCTTGATCAGCAGTGATTTTCAAGGGTAACCCATGGTGGGTGATGTAATTGTATATGTTTTCCACCACTTCGGTACCGGTTATACTTTTGAGGGGATACGCTTGTCCGTAACGAGAAAATGCATCGATTATTGTGACAAATGCATCATGATTCATTCGAAACGTATCGACATGAATATGTTCAAAAGGTCTTGATGCAGTGGGTGTTAAGTTGAATTTTATTACAGGAGGGTTACGATCGTATTTATTTTTCTGGCAAATTTCACAGTTATTAATATACGTCTCAATGTCCTCCGATAATTTTGGCCAATAGAACCTTTTTGACAAGGCTAATTTCATTTCGTTCATGCCTCGGTGGCAAGTTTTAGTCGTGTGGTACAATGTTAATTTTTCTTTTTGGTCGTCGAGGACCTGAATATCTTCTAGAAATTTCACGCATTGTATTATTTTGAAAGATGAGTTTTTGAAGACGTTCTGAATGGTATTAGTGAAGGTGGGAACTAGCTCATGATTTTTGAAAAATAAAGCATATACTTGTTTCGGGTTAATATATTCTTTTAGCATACGAATCACGTGTGGAATGGGATCTCTTCTAGGAATAGTAATATAAAATCGTTTATTTTCGAATACTTTTTCCCGTCTCATGATTATTTTATCCACGTCTCCGCCCGTGATAATAATTTGATTTTTATACATATTTATCGGTTTTTCCGATATGGGAATTTCAAAAATAGGGTTTTCAGCGGACGAGTGTACTGTTTCTAGGGTTGATGCCGAGTTTTCTAGTATATCAGGTGGTTTAATTTGAATGTCAGAAATGATATTAATTTTAGGCGGTTTGTGGTCTGTGTTCAAAATTTCATTTACTATTGATTCGTCTAGAATTGGTAGGTCTCCCGAGTTTATAAGAAAGTCATTTATTATTTCGTCAGAGTCGCCTGGATTATTACAAATAGAATCAGTTTCAAACGTATTGATATCTACAGGGTGCCTAGAAAGCGCGTCAGCGGCTTGATTTGATTTCCCTTTTTTATATACGATTTCGTAATCGAATTCCTCCAGTTTCAATCTCCAGCGTACTAGTCGAGAATTTGGTTCTTTCATGGACATTAACCACTGGAGCGGTTTATGATCTGTGAAAATGAAAAATCTTTTTCCAAAAAGGTAGGGCGAAAGTATTTGCAACTCCAAACGATCGCTAACAATTCTTTTTCTATTGTTGAGTAATTCAATTCCGCAGGATTCAGTGTTCTTGAGGCATAGCAAATGGGATGATTGCCCTGGGAAAGTACCCCAGAGATGGCAAAATTTGGGGCATCTGTTGTTAATTCAAACGGTTTTGAGAAGTCTGGGTAAGCTAAAACAGGTTCGGTGGTTAAAATATTTTTGCATGCGTGGAAACAATCTATGAATTCTTTAGTGTGTTCGACCTTTTTTCCTTTTTTGAAGCATTGAGTCATTGGTTTCGTGATCTTCGCAAAGTTTTTGATAAATTTCCTGTAATACCCCACTAAACCCAAGAATGATTTTACTTCGCGTTGTGTTTTTGGAATAGGATATTTTTGTATCGCTATTATTTTGTTTTTATTTGGTTTGATTCCCTCTGAAGTTACGACATGACCAAGAAATTCTACTTCTTTACGTAAAAACTCGCATTTATCCATTTGTATTTTCAAATTTGCCTCTCGCAACCTCTGAAATACTAATTTCAAGTTTTGAATGTGTTCTCTTAGTCCAGTACTTATGACAATAACGTCGTCCATGAATACCATGCATATTTTATTTTGGAGTCCTTTCAAAATGTCATCAAGGGCGCGTTGAAGACTAGATGGAGCTGATTTCAGACCAAAGGGCATTCTTAAGTACTCGTAATGTCCCTGTTCTACGCTAAAAGCTGTTTTCTCAATCGAGTTTTCGTGCATCTCGATTTGGTGGAAACCGCTCGCGAGATCTAGAGTAGAAAAGTATTGTGCGCGTCCTAATTTGTCGAGTATGTCGTTAATGTTCGGTATTGGGTATCTATCGGAAATTGTTTTTTGATTCAATTTCCTATTATAGTCCACAACAATTCGCCATTTTTGCTGCCCCGAAGCGTCTATTTTTTTTGGAACAATCCAAATCGGCGAGGACCACGGGCTACAAGATGGCCGTATGATTCCTTTTTCAAGCATTTCGTTAATTTGTCTGCGAACTTCGTCTTTGTGTATGAATGGGTAACGATAAATTTCGTGTAAGTCGGTATTTCGTCAGTCGTCCTAATTTCGTGTTTAATTTTCGAGGTGAATGTTAATTTGTCACCAGGTTTGTAAAATATATCAGAGTACTCCTTGCATAATTTGGATATTTCGCGTTTTTCTTCGAGGTTCATGTGTTCAGTGCGAATCATTTCATTGATCTCTAGTTTTGACAATTCTGGATTATTCTGATTTGTGTTTTGAAAGAAATTATCGATGGTGAAAAGTTCGAACATATTAGGTTCGAATGGTTCGACTGCTAATGGACTTTTTAAATCGATTGATATACATTTATCAGTTGGGTTTTGTATTTCAAGAAGGGCGAACCCATTTTTCGCGTAAGAAAGAGCAGAAGGAATAATTAAATCACCTAATTTTCCCGAATTTATCATAATTTCGCCTTCGTGGACACTAACAGGAATATTTTTCAAAGTGCTTTCATTAGCTGTTATTGTGATTGAAAAATTTACCTGACTTGATTCTCTATATTTGAAGGGTATCTCAACATCCGCCCCGATAAGTTTCCTATTGATCAAGTCAATATTGAGATTCATGTCAATAAGGTCGGATGAGCCTATTACGCCATCAAAAAGTCGTGGAAGTCAAAAAGGATGAAGTCAATATTTTTGTTTTTGCCGAATTCCGAAAAAGCTGGAATTTGAGCTTGAAATTGAGTATTTTTCTTGCCTATTGCGGTTTTAATGGTGTTGTTTTGTCGATAGATGCAATTCGGAAAAAAGTTTTCAGCTATTGAAGGCCTCAGAATAGAGCGAGAGCTTCCAGTGTCTATTAATAATTTAATTTTGGGGTGTTTGATCTGGATGTAAGGAAGGGCATTATTAGATGATATATTGATTTCGATTAGGTCTGGTTGTTTGATGAGTCTCTTACTTGAAAATTTTCAATCTCATTGATAGGTACAGTGTACTCAGTATCATCATGAGGATTTTCGAAATATTGAACATGATCATTTTGGTCATAATATGATGGTTCGTCTTCGTCGGCATTGTAATTTTGGCTATCGTTATCTTCGTATTGATTTGTATATAACTCTTCAAACGTATATTTTGGGGGATTATTATGATTGAACGGTCTTTGGAAATTATTATGATTCTGATTGAATGATTTTTGGAAATTATTGTGATTTTGGGTGGGATATCTTTTAGTGAATCCATTTGTATTTTTCGAAACTACTGACATAGGGGTTGGTTTGGGAAGTTGATTGTTTGATAATTGATTCGGTTTAAATACATTTTGAGGTGGCCCAAAAGTTTCTCGATTCGTTGGGAATCTTCTGGGCGGTAATTGCTTAGGTTGTATGTTAATTGGTTGCGATGGCCAATTGGGTTTTGAATTCGGATATTGAGAAAAATCTGTACGATTAAAATTTGAGTTGTTTGGGTGATTGAATGAGTTTTGATGATTTGTGTTGAACTGGTATGACTGATTTTGATAACTTTCTGGTTTATTTGTGGGAGAATAACTTCTGTTGAATTTCTCTGTATTACTGTTCAAATTACCGTAAAGTTTTTCAAAATTTTCAAAGTCTGTCACATAGGCCATAGCATCTTCTAATGATTGGGGTTTCGTAAGGTGCATATTATTTTTTAGTAATCCCGTGCAACCTGCAATGAAGGTATTGAGCGCTGTTTTGTCATAATGACTAATTTTACAAAATTTTTCGGTTTCTGAAAGACTTGTATCGTTACTGATTCGTTGAGCAACGCTACTTCGAAGCAACTGTAGCCTACTTCCGAAATCATTCAAATGTTCTCCTCTGTGAGGACGAGTTCTAGTCAATTCTTGGACCAAACAGTCCAAGTCCCTACGATCGGCAAAACATTGAATTAATGCAGCTTTCAGGGTTGTCCAATTGGTCAATTCTGATCGATTGCCAACCATGATTTGTGCTTTGTCTACTAACTTTTCCTGAATACAATCAAATATGTGGTTATTCAATTCAATATCTGCCAATGGTGCATAGGTATTAATTAAACTATCGCACCTCTTAATGAATTTATTCAAACTATTGCTATCTCCATCGAATGGCTTAATGATATCCAACTTCGACTTGAAAAGATTCCAATTCATTTTCTTATCTTGATTCTCGGTTGACATTTCGTTGAATGTGTTTGAAATAGTGTTTTCTGAATCAATGGTGAGAGAATTCGATAATCGATTAATAAGATCGTCAATATCAGACATCAATATACGTAAAATATTTTTTTCAAAATTTCGTCTAACCTAATTGTCTTCGATAGACTGACCTATTCTAACGTCTCCAATAGACTGACCTAACTATTTTGTGCTTGCAATGCACGCTCTAACTATACCAACCGAGTACCTTAAACAGAGGGGCGGGGGTGCAAAAGGATGGACACTTACGCTTCCGTAGTCTTCCTTCCCTTCCGATTCTTTGTCCTGGCTGCTGTGTCCTTGCTGGCCTTCCGTCGTTGGTCCTTTCCTTGATTGTGCTTGAGGGCTTGAAAGCCCAAGTAGTTGATTGGTTTTGGCAGCTCGAACAGTTCCAAAAATCACTACTGCACAATCCTACCGACTGCGCCACTTAAGAACTTCGAATGACGGAAAGACTTTTTAAAAAGATTTATTTCTAAATAACAGACAACTTTACTCGACTGAGTTGCGACAAAGAATGAGAAAATTACATTTAATTCGTTGGGAGAGAAAATGAATAGTTGCAGTTTGCGATTCTTCTTATCTCCAGTTCAGAGAGCGATGACCACTTCGTCAGCAGTACTCGTGGTAGGTGACTACCTAACTACCACGATCATTTTTATCGCCAATTTTACTTGGGCTTTCATCGATGATCCATAAAAAACTCGCATCAAAGACCTTGATTGATGGATTAGCGTATTTAGGACTGTGCGCGTCTTACACTGAGACTATGTTATTCGAGACAGCTATTGTGAATAATCCAGAAACATATAAAATAAGTACAGACTCTTATGTACAATTCGTATTCGACAATGCCGACCATAATACCAATACCCTCGACGGTTCCAACACTTTCCATGCAATGGGAGGCATTATGTGCGTCACACCAGCATCTGCTGTTTCCTCAGATGATACGATAACTAGGTCGAAGAAAATGCCTTCATCCGAAGTAATCGGAAAGTTTGGTTTTGTGGGTGTGAAAATTTTTGATAAAAAACCTCTCGTGGTTTGAATAACGTGCCTGTTCAAAATTTGAGTCATGTGCATCCAATACAGACTGAAATTGAGAGCACATCAAATGATATTGCTTGGTTTTTCGGAAAATATTTTGATATAGCTGATACACCAGGATGGAATGGATTTATGTCGAATTTATACAAAAAAGTATCATATGCTATTTCTAGAATTATCCCATTACCGTTTATAAATGCTCCCCCCAGCAATTACGACACAGTATTCACTTCTTTAGTCGAAGCTGCAAACCATCGTAAGAGGTATAGTCAAACCCATGGAATGGTCACTTTCGATCAGCCGCTATACTTGAAAGCTCGCGAGATAATAGCAAACGTCGATCCAAATAATGATCCTTTCGATTTAAAATGTGTTATAGTTCGACTCGGGGGGTTTCATATGCTCATGTCCTTCCTAGGTGCGATAGGATATATAATGAATGGGAGCGGGATCAACGAAGCATTCAAGCAAATATATGCAGATCTATCCGCGGAAAAAGCGCTCCGTGGGCACGCATTCTCCAGAGCTGTACGAGGTCATTCGCTCGTTCAATTGGCTCTATCGAATATTATTTGTAAATCTATGACTATATCTGACGTTGACCAAGCCAAAATTGAGAATTCACTTGCAGAAAGTGAAAAAGAAAACTTTCAAGAGCTACTCGAAAACAGTGAAGAATTCAATGACATTAAAAATAGATTCCAATCTACAATCAATGCTTCGAATCGTAATGGGCCGACTGCACAGCTTTGGATCGAATATTTCAAAATGATTAATATTATGAGAAAATTCATTACAGCAGAACGCTCAGGGGATTAGGTATCACATCTAGATGCAGTGCAATTGATGCTTCCATATTTTCACGCTTCTGGCCACAACTTGTACGCAAAGTGTGCGCACTTGTATTTGCAGGACATGTTAAATTTACGAAACATCATGAACGTATATGAGTACGATAAGTTTGCAAATATGGGATATTTTACCATACGAAGGACTGATAAATTTTGGTGTGGGGTTTGGACCGACATGGCCATCGAACAAGTTTTCGCGAGGTCGAGGTATTTCCGAGGGCGTTTTATCAAAATGGGTTCTATCCACTATTGTTTTAGTAGATCTCTGCAACGAGGTGGAATCTTTTTGCAACATTTCGTATTCATCATCAGAACAACATGTTGACGCAAGAATTTCCCGAATATCGCGAGATGCCAAGGATTTGAAGAAACTATCTGTTTTTTTTGAGATTTACGATCCCTTCCCAGTAGGTGAAAAAATAATGTCCATTACTTCAGGTATTGTTGGAAATGAAAAAATTAATTGTTATAAAGCGTTCAAAATTGCTAAATAACATAGTGGGAAAAACATTTGGTATTCTGAAATTCGATAGAAAAAACGAAGTTCTTTCTTTATAATCATTAACTTCATCAGTGACAATTGATAACGATATCATAACAATAGATCAGTTACAAATTTTTCAAAGAATTTATATGAACATTACAAGTGAAACCGATATGAAAGAATATTTAAAATTTGAGCTTGCTCCTTATCCTTTGTCAATTTTTGACAACGGCATTTAACGATGAAGCTGTTTTGCCTACTGAGAAAGTTATTCATGTGGTCGATGGGGGTTTTCTTTTGCATAGAGTTCCATGGAGTAGCAACAGTTCTATTAATGATATTTTGGAACAATACGTTAATTACGTTAAATCATCTTTTGCAGCAAATAGCTTTGTAGTGTTCGATGGATACCCAGATCCCACAACCACAGACAGCACCAAAAACGTTGAACGTTCGCGACGAAAGATTAAAAAGATGAGTCGAGAGATTAGAACAACCAAAATAACATTCTTTCAAGAACATTTCTTATGTAATGAAAAAAATAAAATACGACTGATCGCTGCCCTGAGTGAAGAGCTCAATTCACTTGGATTTCCAACGAGAACTGCAGAAGAAGGCGCGGATGCTTTGATTATAGAAACAGCAATAGAAAATGTATCCAGAATTTGTAATGTTATTGTAGTCGGTGAAGATATTGATTTGTTGGTTCTTCTGAATCAATTTTCCAGCTCACATAATAACATATACTTCATGAAACCAGGAAGAAAGAATAAATCTGCGGCGAGTTACGAATCTTGTAGTTTCAAACATGAATCTCTTCGTGATATAGTAGCATATTTGCATGTATTCACTGGGTGCGATATGACTTCTTGTTTTTATAATCAGGGAAAGAAGAAAGAAAGGTTTGATCAGATCATTCCTTGCAAATTCGGAATTGAAAACATGCCTTGAAATTTTTTTTCAGACAGATGCGGATCCTGAAGAATTAGTCAGTCGCGGTAACAAAATTATTTCTGTTTTATACGGCGGTAGTACAGAAGTTGATTTGAATGAATTGCGCTACATTAACTTCCAAAGAGCGGCGTGCAAATCAACTTTCAAGTTAGAAAGCCTTCCTTCAACAGCTGCTGCTGCTAAACAGCACATATTCCGCTCGTATTATCAAATACAATTGTGGTTGGGTAATATTCTAGATGCCACGCGATGGGGGTGGAAAAGAACAGACAATGGTTTGCAGCCTGTTTACTCAACCGAAAAGCTTTTACCGGAAGATATGTTGAGACAAATTAGTTGTCGAAGCACAAAAGGGTGCAAAACAGCAACGTGTGGTTGTAGAAAACATGGACTACGATGCACGAGTCTGTGTTATAGTTGTCATGGTGAAACATGCACGAACGTTGAAAAAAAATTATTGAAATCCTAGAGATTGATCAAGATATTTCGGACGGGCATACTATCTTTATTGATGAAACAAATGTTACGATAAAAAGCTACAAATCGAATGATTCTGGAGAATGTGTGCTTGACAGTGAAAGTGATGAACATGAGAGCGATGCGAGCGAAATTGAATATGTTATCGCAAATAAAAGACCAAAATTGTAATGGGAGTTCACAAATGCTTCAAATGTATGTAGGGTAAGGACATGTGGATATTTACAAATATAAAATAATTTTTTTTAATAAAATCAATATACATTTTACTTATTCAATCCTTCTTCGAAACAATCCTATCCTACGTCAATATTCACTGCCTATGTCACATAGTTATTTAACTTCCAAAAAATATATTTATTCACTAAATTTGCAGGGTGAAAATTGAATTATTTGGGATTTGAGGGGTTTCCGAAAACAATCCGGGCAAGCCATAGTGATATTCGATTATATCTCGATGCACTAATAAAAATTAAAAAAAAAAACAAAATCCATCCAGTAGGCCCCGAGATACAGACAGCGAGGTCATTTTGGGCTCCGATCAGTTTATTTCACGCGATGCACTCGACGGCCGCTTAGCGCAATATCGCTCTCTCCGGCTTTCCCCTCCAAACGGCACGACGAACGGTCCCGGAAGAACCTCCACTGACCCTATCAATAAATAGGTACTATGAATAATTGTGAAGAACAAATCCTGCTGGTTTCTATCGATAATATGACTCTTGCTCTGTGCAGTCGTCGAGGTCTCATTGTCTCATATAGATAAACAAATGGAGGGGAAACTAAATGATAAAAAGTGTTATCTTCGCTCCTAATTATCGTGGAACAAAAGTGAGATTGTCAAAATTCGTAGAAAAATAGCAGCTCTCCAATGCATTTTGTCGCATTTTGATATGACCATTTTTTCCTCATTGTTTTTTAGTTTGAATAACGTTGTTTTTTGACGCCATTTTTGAAGGTATCACATTGCAAAAATCGATTTTCCAAAAATGAGAGTTTGTAGTTCAACTCTTCGACTATCCAAACCCGTTTCGTTCATTGCTCTACGATTATCCGTTGGGCAAGAAATAATAATCTAGTGGGACACTTTTTTTAGTAACAAATTAGCTTGTTGCTAACCTATTAATTGTTTTCCAAAAAAATTGAAACTGTGTTTTCTACTAGTTGAAAGCTTCCCAAATTTACAGTTGCACCCTTCAAATGCATTTCAACATTTTTTAATAGAATAATGGAAAAAACGCCTTTTTTTATATTCCGAATGCAATAGTTGAGCAACAAATTAGAATATCGACATCGGGCCAACGCTGATAGATAGATTTTTTAATTATCTACAATTTTCAATTCAATTTTTTTTCAATCCGACCAATAGTTTCCATTATATGAGAAAAAAACAAAAAAAAATATTATTGACGGCATTCAACCGCTAATTGTTGCTAAACGCACGGACAGAACCTGGCGCAAACTTTAGGGGATAATAAGGACACCTGTGTCTGCCGGAATCCACGGCTACTTTTCGGGTAGGCGAAAATCGTCATTTTGGATTCTTGGACAGTTTATTTCACGCGATCGAATCTTTTGGCCGCCTAGCGCTATATCTTTCCTTCCTGCTACCCCCACCACGCGGCGCGTCGAACGGTTCCGGAAGAACCTCCAATGCTCCCATCAAGGTCTCGTTGCTTCATATAAATAAACAAAGGGAAGGGGAATTGAATTAAAAAAAGGGTTATTTCGGCTCGTAATCATCTTGGAACATAAGTCAGGTTGGCAAAATTCGTAGAAAAACCTTAGCTTTCCAATGCATTTTGTGGCATTTTGATACGACCATTTTTTCCTCATTGTTTTTTAGTTTGAATAACGTTGTTTTTTTGACGCCATTTTTGAAGGTATTACATTTCAAAAATCGATTTTTAAAAAATTACAGTTTGTGGTTCAACTCTTTGACTATCCAAAACTGTTTCGTTCATTACTCTACGATAATCCGTAGGGCAAGAAATAACAATCTAGTGGGACACTTTCTAATTTTTCTAATTTCTAATCTATCAATTGTTTTTCAACCGAATTGAAACTGTGGTTTCTACTAGTTGAAAGCTTCCCGAAATCACAGTTGCAACTCCCAAATGCATTTCAACATTTTTTGATAGAATAATGAAAAAAACGCCTTTTTTGAAATTCCGAGCGCAGTAGTTAAGCAACAAATTAGAATATTGACATCGAGCCAACGCTTATCGATAGACTTTTCAATTATCTACAACTTTCAATTCAACTTTTTTTTTATACGACCAATAGTTTTCATTATATAAGCGAAAAACAAAAAAAAAAAAATGATTTCCGGCATTCAACCGCTAATTGTTGCTAAACGCACGGACAGAATCTGGCGCAAACTTTTGGGGATAATAAGGATACCTGTGTCTGCCGGAATCCACAGCTACTTTTCGGGTAGGCGAATATTTTATAAAAAAAGTTTATTTGATTGGACTATTTGATAAATGTATGTTTCTCAAATGGTGAGTTCCCAGATTGTTTGAAGATTTGTAGAGCTACACCCATCCACAAACAAGGTGATAAAAATGATTGTGATAATTATATGTTCATTACAATAACCCCGGTATTGTCGAAAGTTATCGAAATTGTGTTGAAAGACAGACTCACTGATTATCTTGAAGCAGGAGGATATATTGACGAAAAAGTATGGTTTCCGAAAGTTACACTCAACTAAGCAAGCAGTAACAGACATTATTCATACTATAGCGAAAAATAAAGACACTGGAATATAATCCAGGGCTGTGTTATGCGATTTATCAAAAGCTTTTGATAGTATATGCCATTTTTGTGGTCTCGGTAGTGTAGTGGTTAGCATATCTGCCTATCAAGCGGAAGGCCGGGGTTCGAATCATCGCTTGGCCACCGTGCTGGGAAATCGGACGTTAAAAGGTAAGGCCTCGTTGATCCATTGCTCGCACAAGTTTCGACTTCTGAGGGTTGACGTTCGTCAGCTGGTTAACGGAACGAACAATTTCAGAACAACAAAAACAACAATTATGCTTCTGAATAAACTAGAAAAATACGGAATAAGAGCTTTAGCATTGAAATTGTTGAAATCTTTTCTAACCGGTAGAAGACAATATATTATACATAACATCTAACATTCAACAAATTCATCATGGAGTTCCCCAAGGATCCGTGTTAGGTCCTCTTCTGTTCTATATTTAAATGATTTGCCATTATATGTTGACATTGCGGACACATTTCTTTATGCAGATGATTCCTCATTTATAGTTACATCAAAAAATCCCAGTAAACTAGAAGAAAGGAAAAATACGAACAGTATTTCAATGCGAATGTTTTAAGTTTGAACAAAGATAAAACCAAAATGATAGATTTCAACAAAATAACTAAAAACGAAAATGATAGAAGTGTGCGCTTACTAGGCTTCCACAAAGACAGCAATCTGAACCGGAAAACATACATCATTGAAATTAATAAAAAACTCTCCAAAGGTCGCTTGGCCTCAAGGAGAATGAGGAGTGTACTAAGCAGAGATGTCGTCAAAATCGCGTACTATGGTATAATACAGGCTCATTTGCAGTATGGAATATTACTTTGGGGTTCAGTATCAGCAGCAAATGACATTTTCATAACTCAGAAAAAAATAATCAGAGAGATGGCTAGAGCAAACTACTGTGATCACGCGAAACCTTTTTTCATTGATCTAGAGATTCTAACCGTCCCCTGTTTGTATATATTCAACGCTATATTATATGTACATAAAAATAAAGATAAATACACCACCGGGGCTATGATATACGGAATATAATACCGAAAGCAAGGATGTCATCAGAACAGATAAAATGAATTTGGTGAGTACTGAAAAGCAATCCGAAGCATTGTACGGCAAAATATAATACTCTTCCACACGATTGGAAAAACTTTTCATTTAAAAAACCTAAATTTGAGGTGAAGCGGGCACTTGCAAGCTAAGCATTTTACGAAATAAATGATGTTATTGAGGCAGCTTGGTCAATTTGATGAAACGGCACGTTTGTAGATAGTTCTTTTATTTTATTTTTTATGTAGATTTTAAACATTTTTGTATATATTTGCGTGACGTGTCTAATCATTGTATGTGTGTTGTCTTTTCAACTTATGTACTATTGTATTATGAAGGCCAATAAATTCTTATCTTATCTTATCTCATCATGATAAATGCCAACTTCAGAAACTCAAAAATCCGAATTCAACCTCAAAAATTCCACAAATGTAGATCACAGGATTTATTGTGAAATATATTCGGAGAATGGAATGAATGAAGTGTTCATTCCTCGTAAACGTTCAGCATATTCTGTTGATTGTTCAATAACATGTGAAAGTTGTCCAATATGTAGAACCTCCATTGCATCTTTTTGGGAATTTTTGTTTCAGTTGAATCAATATTTCTTACTCAGCTGGATTCATTCGGAATTCAGGCTTGATTATCATGTATCCAGCTGAATTATTCTGCTCCTTCGTGTAATCAAGAAGACTTTTACATGGTCTGGACTTAGTTTCCAGATTTCTCATTAGTTCGAACATAGAATCGATTTTAATAAGTTTATCGTGTGTTTCCTTCAACTATCGTAATTGCCATACTTTTGGGTTGATTCGACCTCATGTTCTTATGTTTTACACCTATGCATTCGGTTGTTGCATCTATTCTCACAAAATTTTCAGATATGTTCATCATGAATTGTATGTGGTGAACTCTAATGAACATTTCAAAGACATGACTTCCAATATATTCTCAATTCATTCTTGCAAAATTTGTTTCGATAATGAATGTGTTGTCTATGCCGTGTGAGCATTAAGCGTGTCGTGCTGATTGCACTGTCACTTGTAGCAATTGTCCAATACGTAGAACATTCATACCATCTTTTGTGAGAATTTTTGTATCATGAATCAATCCATCACTGTTTGTTTTCCAATATACATCTCATGAACTTTCTGAATATTAATTTCATCCCCCCGAAAGGAATGTGGTGGTAGAAAAACTAGCAAAGGCTATGATTGTAGGCGAATCTGAAATTAGCGTTCTGTGTCAGTTGACAGATTTGATATTGGGACTAAAAATCCTCAAAAATGTTGATCGGGCTCCGACCAGTCTCATCTCATTTGCAAATTTTTCAGTTTTCTTTCTGTCATCAGAACCTCTGTTGCTTGTATGAGTTCCTTTTCTTGCAGGATTCTTTGACGAAAACTGGGCATTTTGTAAGTCATCTGAAGACATCCTGTACGAAGGAGTTGAACAACAGGTTTTGAAACAGTCGAATGAGTTTTCAAGATGATTTACTATTTGAATTGGTATCAAACAACTTACGAAAATATTCATAATTTCTGGTTGTTGATGCGAATTTTGAAAAGATTTGAACTGCTCCTACAACATCAGATGTAGCGATATGTCGAGTTATTTCAAAATTATATGAAACTGAAGTTAGTGATAGATCAATTAACACGTTTGGCTCAACAGAATCATGTCGATTTGTCTAAATGAAAAGGTAAGAATAGGTTTTCAATCAATTTTCGGAACGATTTACCATAGATTTCTCGAATTTCGGAGGTATCAAATTTTTTGATAATAAATCAAAGTTCCCACCAAAAGGCCCTTCACGCTCGAACAGCGGATTTGAAACGCGCTGCGTCTCCCACTGGTTATATGGTGACGTCACCGTCGGTGGCGCCGTCTCCAGCTTCGCTAGTGACGTCATGGAAAAGTAAAAGGGCTGGTCTCTAGTGCCCGAACCCCTGCTGACGTTGTATGAGAAACATCTCGTTAATTACAAATGAAGTTATATGGTGTCAACTCGATTTTTGACTTTTTATTAAGACATTTTCGTGCGCGTTCAATGCGATCGCGAGTGCAGTGCGAGGAATGGGCGCACGAAAAAATTTCTCGATGCGGAATAATATTGAATTGGGGTAGCCATAAGTTAGGGTACAGTGTTCGTATAAGTGCGCGATATTGTACGCCACGGGAAAAATTATACAGGGGGTAGTCATAAGTTATATACTGGAAGTAATAGACACATTAGATAGAATTTGATGTTGTTTCTGAATTAAGTAGTAGCAGACTCAGAAATTATTTAGATGGAGATTTACGATATATGTGATCATTTGACATTTTCTTTTGAGGGTCTGCTGTCTACTTTGTTGAAAAAGTTATGGCATTGGGTATGACCAGAACTCTTTCGTTGCGGAGAGTAATGTAATGCTGGCCATTGGATAGGTTTGTTTGTTTCGCACCCTGTATAAGAGTTTCAGGTCAACGTATGGGAAATTCATTTGGAACTTTGTCTCACGAAATATCCGTGAACGAATTCATTGTTCTTATGTCAAGACGAAATATGAGATCTGGTGGTTGTTTGTCGCGTAGTCAAAACAAACTCTGGTCCGCTGGTCGGTTGCAATTGTCTGGCTCGCAGGCTTGAAAGAGGTGATATTTGCAAATATGCGGAAAAACGGTCGTTGAGGCGAGAAGGTGGGGACGAAAAAGTCGCTCGAGTAGTTGACTGAGAGTCACGCTCGAAAATCTATCGAGGAAGTTTCGTGCGAGTAATCACGCGTTCAGCGCAAGGGGGGCGCGAGTCCCTCGCGAGTCATGGGGGTCACGTCTCATAAAATTATTCTAAGAAAATTTGATCGAATAGGGAAAAAAATCATGTGCATTAGTGTCGTATTTGGAAACCAAGAAATCATGGTAGACAGAGGACCAACTAGTATATCAATTTTGATGCGTGTTAACGTAAATAACCATTTATATTCACTTTTGGGAAGAGCAGCCATTATTTTTTATTTCTGTTGAATTTAGAAATATTGATCACATATTGAGAGACCTTTCTGACTCTTTCTGGTATGTCTAAAAGCTATTGAGAGGGGCCAAAGGGTGGTCGATAATATATTTACCCGGTAGGGCAATGTAGATGCATAATAGGTAGAGGTACATTGGATTCTTGTGTTCTGAGCACATCTTTTGTCTTATTGAGTAGTTTTTTGTCATGATTTACATTTTTTACCAAGGAAACCTCGCTGGTCTTACTTTATTTTTGTGTGTGTGCCTTTTGTTCATTAATTTGATCAAATCAATGATTGATTTCAGAGTTCTTAATTGTTTCCATGTATTTTTTGTTTATATTTTCTGAGCTATTTTTTGTTCAGTTCTCATTTTTATTTGTTGCTAATATACTGCTTAAAATTATTAGAAAATTTCATTTCCAACGGAGTATAGAGTTTGGAAGCACGAAAAATCCTAAGTTTCTCACAAAAAACCTTTTCTTAGTGCAAAGGGCCAAATTCGTGCTCCTTTCGGAAATTGCCGTAGCATCCAAAATTTGACATGGAGAAATCTACGTCTGGTGTCAGAAGCTGCCATATATACCATTGTACTGGCCATGGTATGGTAAAGATCGAAAATTCACTAATAATTTCGTGATTCTTCTAGCAATGAAGTCAATAATGGCCTGAGAGTGACATACAGAGATTTTTTGTGTGCCAATGGTAACTTTCGTTCGCGAGGCCGATCTTAACAACATACTGATAATTTGAAAAATTCAACCGAAATACTTGCATAAGTAGTGTGCATGGTCCTTTGTCGTGAATATAACTTTTTGCCAAGTTAACATGATAAATTCCCGTCAGCTGTTTCAAATAATGTGTATCCAAACGAGGAAATTCAGGAGCGTGCCAATGGCCTAATGAAGTCCAATGGCCATTCCTTGAATGTAGGTTTTCAGCTTGTATAATATTAACATTTTCTAATCGATCTAATATTTTATGCGCTGTTTGTATGTTCTCTTTGTAATGTACCAGGTATGGTTATTGGGGTATGGAATTCATTCATTAGAGCTCCAGCTATCTGATAATATTCCTTTATATTAGCAGCATGGTGTATCGAAATTATATTTTTCAGGAATTTGAATATTGACTCTAAATGCCCATTACGAGATTCCACTATCCAACGTGTAGTTGTAATATATCGTGCAAAATTCGCATCACGAATTTCTAACTGAGTTTGTCCTCTCGCAAGAAAAAGAGGCATAAGACAGCTGATACCATTGCAATGAACCCCTCTCTCCAAACCAATTCCTCATTTCCATTTATATCATTGTTTAGCTTGAACTGTAGAATGGTGGCATCATCATTTCGAACGTCGGAAAAATATGGTCCATTAATACTTAGCTAGGATGTATCCATTAGAAACGACTACCAATTCGGGTTTTACCATATGCTGCATTTTATAATAACAGTACGATTGTCTCAGTACTCAGAAATTGAAACTTTTTTTTTATTTTGTTATAGGTACAGTCTATATGTACTATAGCTTTGGAACGCCAGGCTACGAATTATGGAGGTTGTTGTTAAATCCCTAGACACGTCTTTCTATAAAGTTTTCTTAGGTGATTGCATCAAATCCTTTATTATATGGCACAAACCGTTGCATTAAACACCACCATGCCTTATTTATAATCGAAATAGTTATTTGTCGAGAAGGATAATAAAATATCATTTTCAAAAATTATCTGATAAGCCATGTCGCAGTTTCAGGAGGAAAGTCGTCAAATGTTCTATTGTTATAACTATACGATTTCCGTCACGCTCGAATAAATTACAGGTCTCATACAATTCATTGAAATAACTCGAAATCGATGTTAATGATTTGAATGCACCGTCTGCGAAATCATCCATATTTTCATAGTTTCGACCGTGAATTGTGGTTGCAGTTGCTCGAAGGCAGTGGAGACATTGGAACAGATCATTTATCACGTATGGTCGGTTAAGAGAACGTTATCCACGTCCTCTACATACGTCTAAACGACACACTTATAAAATAACAGTTTATTCTTGACAAATACGTCTAGATATACCAACAATTTTTCATTGTAGCAGGTTTTTCATTATTTGTCAAATGTCCCCTTCTGGAGATGAAAGGCAATATTTTTTTACGATTATAAATCTCTTGTATCATACCATTTTGAAATCACCATAAAATAGGCAATTTATTGATGAGGTATGCAGCAGTAGCGTAGTAGATTTTGTTATCACTACAATAGACTCAACTGCATGAAAAAAAATGTAGTCCAAAAACTTGTAATAAACTTTTCCCCCTATGAAATGGTCGGAGTATTCTCGTAACGTAGAAGTTAGAATAATAATCCGACAATATTTTACTGAGAAGGGCGAAAATTCATAATTTTTATAAAACTTGAATGTCTCGAAAACAGTGAGAATTTTTCTTAGCAGGTAGGGCATCTTTTGATCTACATTTTTCTTCAGTTTGACATGGTCTTCACGGGACATCCGTATATGAAGATAATATAGATGATAGGCTTTCAATCATATTGTCGGATAAAAAAATGATAATAGCAATTCATCTTTCGAACAATTCGTTCAGGCCAGTCTCAAATTACCTACACAGTAGGTTTTGGCTGACACCTGTCAGAAAACAACTACTCCCCTGGCTAATACCGCGAAGGGCATTGAATTATATTCGACCGGTGCCAGTGCAGGTTCTTTCACAGAAGAAAATCCTATACTCTAGAGAATATCTGGTGGCAGCAGAAAACAACCGATTTTTGATTTTTATTCGTTTATGATGAACTGGACACAGGGTCAATTGAATTTGTGAATGTTTCCGTTTTTTATTCTCCTCACGGAAAATGATTTTGTTTTGAGTCGAGGCTTTTTTCAATGCCGGCATAGGTCCAGAGAGAATTGGTTTTGAATTTCGTTTTTAATGCTCTTTTCAGTGGCTTCTCTTTTCAAAGAGATTTCATATAATGGGAATTTCAACTTTCAACATCCCGACGAGGGTCTAGAAGAAAATTTATGTTGCTTGATGATGAATTTCCAACGCTCTTTTAAGCGGTATATTTGTCGAAGTGGCAGCGCGTCTCGTTTAGAGAATGTCATAGTATGGGAAAATATTTTTTTTTCAATATCCCGACGGGGACCCAGAAGAAAAATTTCATTGCTTCATACTCTTTTTTCAACGCACTTTTCAGCGGTATTTTTCCAAAGTGGCAGCGCGTCTCGTTCTGTGAAATTTATAGTATAGGATTTTTTTTTTCAACATCCCGACGGGGGTCCAGAAGAAAAATTCCGTTGCTTCCTACTCACTTTTCAACACTCTTTTCAGCGGTATTTTTTTCGAAGTGACAGCGCGTATCGTTTAGAGAATTTTATAGTATGGGAAATTTTTTTTCTTCAACATCCCGACGGGGGTCCAGAAGAAGAATTTCATTGCTTCATACTCACTTTTCAACGCTCTTTTCAGCGGTATTTTTTTCAAAGTGGCAGCGCGTCTCGTTCAGTGAATTTTATAGTATGGGAAAATATTTAATTTTTTTTCAACATCCCGACGGGGGTCCAGAGGAAAGATTTCATTGCTTTGTACTAACTTTTCAACGGTCTTTTGAGCGAATTTTTTTTTCGAAGTGGCAGCGCGTCTCGTTTACAAAATTTCATAGTATGGGAAAATATTTTATTCGTTGATTCGTATCAACTTTTCAACGCACTTTTCAGCGGTATTTTTTCAAAGTAGCAGCGCGTCTCGTTAAGAGATTTTTATAGTATGGGAAAAAAAAAATTCAACATCCCGACGGGGGTCCAGAAGAAAAATTTCGTTGCTTCATACTAACTTTTCAACGCTCTTGTCTGAATTATTTGAAAAAAAAACGTGCAATTTCAAAAATGATCTAATTGCCGAGTGTAAAAAAAAATTAGATATCATGTTAGTTTGATATGAAAATAAAGAGATCAGTTTAAAGCAATACAACGAGGTGAAAAAAGAGTATGATGAGCTCTTGAGAACATCAAAGGAAGATGAATATTATAGTAGAAATAGGAATTCTGAAATAACAGGTAGAGAAAAACAATCTGAGTGTCAGATCAAAGGAGATCCAGAAAATATTGTAAATGAATACAACAAATACTTGATAACAATTATACCAGAACTGATATCAAACCTTTCAAATTATCCATTTAAATGTGCAGTTGAATACAATATTGAGTCAATGTTAGCAAAGCCAATATCTCCTCAAGAAGTTGTAGAATTATCACAGAAAATAAAAAATAAATACTCCAGTGGGTATGATGAAATTCCCACATGTGTGATGAAGAAAAGCATACCAAGCATAAATGAGGTTATGTCATATATTATGAATAATTCTTCAAAATTCGGTGTCTTTTCCTCAAGACTGAAGTTATCTCATCTTGTGAAACCCATTTATAAAAAAGGGGATCCTGAATTAATGGAAAATCACAGACCTATGAATATCTTACCTAGTTTTAACATTACTAATTTCCTGCACGAATGTAACATTTTCAGCAAGAATCAACATGGTTATTTACAAGGCAGGTCAACACATACTGCAATTTTTCAATTCACACAGAATATAACAAACCCAATGGAAAAAAAGCACTTTGCACTGGTGGTCAGTGAAACATATCCTGAATTCTTGAAGAAAGGGGCTGAAACGTTCGAGGCAATAAAAGAATGGTTCACAGGAAATAAACTGGTCTTGAATGAAGTAAAACCAAATTTGATACTGTTTAGAACTACTCAGCTAAATATAGAGCGACCTCAAGAGTTAACCATGGAAAGAACAACCAAAGATTAATCTGAAGACACCAAGTTTCTGGGAATTTATATTGATGAGTTTTTAAAATGGAATCAACATATAGAGCATACAGCTAACAAACTGAGTAAGATAGTATATGGACTAAGAGTGACTAGCAAACATCTGAACAAAGAAGCACTCAGAATTCTCTATTTCGCCAATTTTGAATCAGTAGCCCGATATGGAATCATTTTCTGGGGAAGCAACAGTCACACTGAAAAAATATTCTTGATTCAAAAAAGAACTTTAAGAATGATGAATAATATGAAGTATAATGAATTATGTAGATCTATTTTCAAAAAAAACAATATAATGAAAATATATACAATTATGAATGTGTAATGTTCTTATTTAAAAATAGGCATTTATTCACTAACAACACAAATCAACATACATATGAGACAAGAAGAAATGACTTTACCTTCCCTATTCATCGACTGAAAATCACTGAAAGAAATCTCCACTATATGGCAATGAAACTATATAATAAGTTGCCTGATAGAATCAAAAACATAAGAGTTTTAAATAAATTCAGGAAAGAAATTGAAAAAATGCTGGTAGAGATGGAATCTTACAGCATCGGCGATTATTTGAACTAAATTGGATAGAAATAGATATTTATGCATTCCATCTTATGATTCTGAAACATACTGTTTGTCATATCTACATTTCATAACACATTGTATTGGTTTGAATATGTGTTTATAAGTATAAGTGATTGTCAGTATATTTTTGAAATAAAGATTATTATTATTATTATTATTATTATTTTCACATCCCGCCGGAGGTCCAGAAGAAAAATTTCGTTATTTCATACGTTTCAATTTCCTTTTTCATGTTGTTTCATACTTACTCTTCAACGCTCTTTGCAATGGTATTTCAGTTGCAGCGAGAATTGTTAATAGGTTATGGAATGCAGTGGCAGTCTTTTCCAGCATATCATTAATATTCTGGTCTCCCGATGTTGACTCGATGAGTCTCTATCGTTAACCTCTTCCAAAATGTGTCCCTCCAAGTGAGTAATTCCTTTATGAAACACACAATGGAATTCTCGAGTACCAGAACAATTATTATTGCTCGAATACTCGATTTTTACTGAAAACATTAGCATTTTTTCAATAGTTTTCAATATACTCTTTCATTCATGTCAATTGGAATTATTCTCAAGTTCATCTTTATATGGAAAAATTTATTTTCAACTCATTTATAAACAAAGGATAGCTTGATACTCCACAGTGGCTGAGGAAAAATATAAGGGATTCATCTACAATATCTACAATTTTTTTTTCAACTACGGCAACCTCAACTTCAGAAATTGTGGCTGTATTTCAAGCACCATTCAATTTAATCAACTTTAGCATATGTTATGACATAAACTGACGAAATATCCAAAAATTTAAATATTCATGGTGTTTGAAGTGAATAATTGTTCTTTGTGACGAAACGACACCCCAACAAAACATTTAACAATCATTTATTATCAGGAAATATGCAGAAAATTCATTGGAGGATATTCGAGAAATGTGGCAACGTCGCACGAACATTCTACCTCATTCTGACTATCTTTATAAAAGCGTGGCCAGAAAACCGTGGATAACCATCAATAAAATTGAGTAAGTCTGAAGAAGATGAAGCTATTCGAAAGTTATTCGAACCCATAACTAATTGATGCATTCTCACCACTCAAACGGAAATGGAAACCACCCTCATTGAGGCCATTTTTCAAAACAAAATGTGATAAAATTGATGAAACATAGCAATAAAAATTAGTGGAATAATTGCAGCCTTTTACAGAACCTACCAAATTTCTACAGCTCGAAGATGATGCTGATGCGAGAGCTGAAGACGAAAATAATGATGATGAGGTCTTGGAGAGAATACCGTTCGCCTGAAACTGATGAGCAACAATAAGCAAAACAGAATATTGAAGCCAGTTCAACTGAAACAATCAATCAATCAAAACTCTGCTTTGTACGAATAACGAAAAGCAAAGTACGATTTATCATCACATCACAGACTTGGATGTCCCTTTTTCTAAAAGAAGGTTTGCTAAATATTCTGATACGAACTTATGTGAGCGTGTTAAATATGTTTTAAATCATGTATATTTTATTGTGAATATCGTTCCTGAATAGTCTTCTTATCAACATTGACCTATTGCAAGATCAAGTCTGGAGGCATCAGAGAGATAAATCATAACAAATAACTGATAGGATCAAAACAAACAACAACATCATTTGACGGTGATATTAACGCTATTAGTATATATTTTGAGGTGGTCAGCACGAGAACTGTAATTTGAATTCCAACCGAACATATAGTGACAAAAGTTATGACAATTGTAAAATCTGTAAATAAATTACTTCTTACATACCGTAATCTGATATTAACGAGAAATATGGCTTCAAGTTCAGAATATCTGGTGAACGATGAAAAATACTCTTTCCTAAGAGATTTAGGTCTCGTGGAGAAGAATTCAGGAGTATTCGATGGTACTTGGAAAGGGTCTGGAAAGGTAAATATAGTTATTAGTTAATCAAGAAGTGTGAGTAATAACGAATTGCCGGCAGTTTTTCATATTCATTTGAGAATGTCCAAGATTAAATAAAAACTCATTCATTTTTGCGAATAACTGACATTATTATCAATGTACATGTCTCAGTAATTTCGATCAGAATATATTTCATTTGAGGAACCAATCAACACTCCTATTCTAACTCGATTCAGATTCGATTTTTTTATGAAAGCAACTCACGATTTGAATTTCTGAACATTCCACCTATATTTACTTTTTTATTGTATGAACCTCTGATCGGCATATTGGAAAATGAATCATTGAAACAAACTTTTTCAGTTTCTTCATTTAATCAATTATAATTCAACATGATTGGTGAGTCTGGAAACAGAATCACTGTTACTCGAGTGAATAAAATTTAAGTGAGAACACTTGATTTGGAAAAGTTGCTGCAGTTGAGAGAATTATTTTCTGGAAATAACAATAATATTTAGCATTTTTTCATGGATGTCGAAAACGAAAATGTACTGTTTCACCGAAGTCATCGAAATCAGTTCAGCTCCAAGAATATTCTTCCATAAAATAATCATGTGATATCAATAACCGAACATGCCTCCAAACAATTTGTTTTTCGGATATTGTACCAAGAAATACTATTCATTTCAGTAGCTACTAATCCATAAACTGTGCGAGCAAAACAAAGCACTTTTTCTCCGAATTGAACATGCATTTTTTTTTTCAAATGTGGAAAATGCAAATTCCTGAGTAATATTCTATTGAGTTTGGAAGCTATCACTTCAACTAACTATACAGAAAAATTGCTTTTAGTAACGGGAACATCAAAAGTAGAACGTAACCATGGCAATAATGAATGAAATTCTAGAACGTCAAAAATGTCGGTCATGAAAGAATACATTCAGATTGTTTGAAGGAAAAAGAAATTTGTCTCTTGCATGATGGTTTACTTATAATTCACTCCTATTCACTGGATATTATCTGGACAGTGTAGATTATTTCGTTCTCATGTTCTCTCTGGAGGTTCCCCAGATGGAATTATGATGATTCCTTTCACGTTGAAATGGAAATTTGAGTATTTTCACTCTGGATGACAATTTCTTCACTTTCTCTTTATATAAAATGAATATAAGGATAAATGTAGGAATCTTTTTTCTGGCATATTTTTTCATGAAGCATAAGAATTTAAGTTTCTTCTATGATCACGTTTGGGTGAAACTAAGCGACTGTTGAGGGTTGTGAATGTTTGACCGGAATTCATGATTCAGGGACAAACTCTAAAGAATATCTCACATTCGATCTATTTCAGAAGTAGCTATATGTATCATCTCCTTGTATGTGTAAGCTTGTTCTCTTCAACACCCTCATTCCTGTTTTATTTCTCTCACTTCTCGGTAGTGTAGAGCACATTCGCTTTTCAAGCGGAAGATCAGGGTTCGATTTCCCGCCGGGCCACCGTGCTGGGTAATCGCACGTTAATCGCACGTTAATCCACACGTTGATCCAATGCTCGCACAAGTTTAGACTTCTGAGGGTTGACGTTCGTCAGATGGTTAACGGAAACGAACAATTTTAAAACAATTTTTTTTTAGTTTTGTTGTTAACTCATAACTGAACAGCTGAAGCTCGAAAGTATATCAGTGTCCTCTGAGTTATTAACAGTTTTTTGGGTTGGGTGGGAGAAAAAGAAACGAACTACTCTTTTAGGTCTCTAGTTCGTCTATTGAATCCTGCTTTTCGAAAGGGGATGTATTTTTCTGTTTGTTAAATGTATTTTTACTATCAATAAAAGCCATTATTATCATTACTTATAGAGATTGGAGTCTTCATTTTACTATGTAATGAAGAAACTTCTCCGATATTTTTCTGTATGAAAATAGTAATTGTTCTGCTTGCACGAATGATACATATTAACAATAATGACCACTCTACGAGAAAATCACCGTCTTAGTCTAAGAGATAGCGTCCAAATCACCGGCTGATCGCATAGTGGATGGAAAAATTATTTTATGTAGTCCCGAACGTGTATTATATGAAAACCGATGACTGCCAGCTCGGGCACCTTGCGTTCATTGATAAAAAAAATTATTTGCTTTTTCGCAGGACAAAATCTGACCGATTGCGTTTTGCTTAAAAATTCGTTTATACATAGAAAAAACAGTCTTAAATATGATTTTTGGTGACTGTCACTCGAAATTGGTTGTTAAGCCCTGACTGCCACTCAGAAACGGGTTAATAAAATTTTGAAAATTCAACTCATCGCAAACTGAATGAAAATCGGATATGGAGTCATTAAACACTTCCAAAAAACATTGCCAGGTGACTGCCACCTCAAGGCCGTTGCTTTCCAGTGACTGCCAGCCCCCAAAGTTTGCTCTGCATCGCCTGGCGCACTTGAAGATTGCCAAAACATCAGTATTCTCTGATATAGCACTTCGGCTAAGATATTAATATACGATGAATAGACATATAGGAATGTTCATAATAAAAAAATCATAATATTATGAATCAATATTCACTTTTTATACATAAAAGGACTATATATGAAAGGACTACATTTTTACTGCTAGATCTCAATCGTCACTATCACTCTCACTATCACTCTCACTATCAATATCGATATCACTTAAGTGAACGTCTTCTGAAATGCCCTCAATATTATCTTAATCAGTACTGTCATCCCAAAGTTCTGGCTGAATTATTATATTCTCAACGAATTGGGGGGCCTGCTCACCCTTGAATATTCCTAGAGAATGATAGCCGTTATTGCGAGTGTTATACTCTAATTTATTTAAGATTAATTTATACAATTTCTGGAGGTGTACAGATAAATGTTTCTTCATCTCAATACAAATACACAAACCTTACCTACGCATTTGACACTGACACTTTGGAGTTTGGTTATATCGTTTCTATGGTGATATTCATTTCAAGATATTTTGTGGATACTTCGAAGTGCGGTTGTCGTTCCCATGGTAATTCAATTAAAGAAATTTTGTGATTGGACTAGAAGAGGGAATCAAGACTAGAAATCCCTGCCATGAATCCCTTTAGAGAATCATGTATGGCATTATACTGAGGAAACCATACGTATATTAATTATGTTATGTATTAATCGTGAATAAAGTACCTATATAATGAACTGTAAAAATAATCACTGAAGATCTCATAGTATTGTAACAATTGCAACGAATAGAACGTACTTTTCGATGTTCACCGCAAACGGATATAATTGATATTTTGTACATATATACCAAAAAAATTGTTTTACGTGCTTACTCTTTATCATCCGGTGTGATGGGAATCTTAAATTTTTATCATTTCTTTATTTAACGTCGGCCTATTTTTGCTACCAAGGCCAATCGCCGACGCCGGTGAGCAAACTTTCCCCTACCGGAAATTTTGCCGAACCCTCTGGTATTCCAACGAGAGGTGGGGATCTTTAACAAGCCCAACATCCATGGACTCGGGACCGACGGCTTTACGTCCTCTCCGAAGGACGGCATATCCACAATATATCTTGTGCTCATTGATATCTCACCTGCGAGCTATGATATGCTATTCTGCTGCAGCTGTACGGGCTTTCGACACGGTTTTTCCCTGCATGGTCACCCATACAAGTACTAACCGCGCTCGGCGTTGCCTAACTTCAGATATCGAATGACTGTCAGTCAACCTGAAGAGCTGGGCCATGCCCGATTCTTATATTTCTTTTGCACAGCCAAGAAATTGAGGCGGCATGTTCGATGATAGCCATCGGTCTCGTTTGCTGATTGTGGAAGCAGCACGCTACCGAACTTCAACTTATGTTTTTTCCGACACTCAAGAATTTGATTGCACCTTGCTAGAGTCAGCGGTGTAAATAAGATTATATTTCCCTCATATTCTCCACAGAAAATACAAAATTTTACTTTTGAACTCGTTTTGAAACGAACGAAGAATATGCGTCCCAAATAGTACAAGTACGTCCAGTGGACGTACTGCATACGTACGATGACAGACGTACATAAGACCTCGCTGGGACTTACCGTTTCCGCTTAGTCGGTAATCCCAGGTACGTACTATTCTAATCCACACAGGAACTGAAATGTACAGAAAGGGAAACTTTTTGGGACATTCCGAAAACGTACATTCTCCATTCTGTATGCGTTATCCCAAGTAGCACAAACATATTAGACCAATATTGGTTCAATATTACGGGAATATTAACCTTATATTGTAGATATCAATAGTGGCCACAAAAAATTTGAACATTCGATATTAGATCAATATTCGAAAACAATGTAATGATATATCGTTTTGACTATATATTGGTACAATATCGACAAATGAGGTATATATTCGATTGATATCACTTAATAAATCTTAGTTTTCATATTCGGGATTATTCATTTCATTTTTACCAAATAGTCAAGTTGAGAATTTTACTCATTCACGTGTACAAACCATCTAACCGAATACTAACCTGGAAAACGACCTGGCTGCTGCGGGGCTTGAATTCTCGACCTTTACTATGGAGATATCATTGTCGACCACTTTTACGCTCTACGGCACAGAGAGACTTATTTTTAAGAAGGAGTTGGGTGCTATAGATGTGGTGACTTCAAGCTAGTTCTGTTCGAGATAATATTAAAATTTTAGAAAGTTCAGTAACATTGAAAATATATTTGAAAAAACACTGAAGGATCACTGTCTCATGTCGATATTTTAATTTTTCCAATTTTTTTTAGGAATAATTCATCATGAATATTGCATTACCAATATCGATATATGTTTGAATACACTAAGTGATCACTCTCAAAATCCCAATACCCCTTTCAGTTGTTATTCGAAAATGACAATTTGAATATTTCCATTTTACTGAGAAAACAATATTCGAGCAATATAAGAATTCGCATACCTATCTATATTGCAGTATTATGCCAATATGCCACCTAATGTGATAATCCAATATTTTAATCTACGCTCCCAAACAATGTCGAATATATATTGGAATTCCGATGTTGAAATTGGGTATATACAATATATGCAGACAATATGAAAATCTCTATGTTGTTAAACTGATGTTATTCATTATCACCTGATATGGTAATTCTGATATTGGTAATAATTTATCAAACCCATATATTATCAATACTGAACTTTACAAAATGCAGTTGAAATTTATTGTCGATATTGAACCAATATTCATATTGAAATATCGTTTCCTCAATATTGATTCATATTAGCTCGAAATCAATTTTTTCACTTACAATGTATCTTATAAAAAAAACAATAATTCGACACAGAAGCAATTGATGTAATCATGTAACTTGTCCAACCAATATCAATTGAAAACTTTTGTCAATTAAAAACTTCAACGACCGTGAAAATCTCATTATTTCTGCCTAGAAAGTGGTACAGTTGAATATAATATATATATATATATATATATATATATATAGGGTGATAAAAGTAATATTCTCAATTATTTTTCATGTCTATCAGTTCATGAATTACATTTCTAGGTTGCTCTTTGATCCATTTAACAATTATTTTTTTCCATAATTTTTGCGAATATTGGCCAATATGAATTCGAGGTTCCGCCAATACGATGTACTACTTGGGATAACGCGTTGGGCCTGCCTGATAGGGAAGTAATGTACGGGGAGTATCTCGTTCTACCCACATTTAGTTCTGCCCACAGTCTGCGAACATACCCGAATGATTCAACTTTTGCAGGATCCATCCTTTTGGTCGATAGGCCCCCAATGAATGTGTTAGGCTGGGTCAGGTTAGTTAGGTTTGGTCAGATTGGGTTAATAAAAAATTGCAGAATTTTCGGTGAATTTTACGAAAGGCATCATTCGAGAAGGTTCGGAGACTGTGGGCAGAACGAAATTTGGGTAGAACGCAACGCACCCTAATGTACGTACGTGGGACATTTCAAGTTCGTACTTTTTCGGTCCGCACTGGACTCAAGGGGAAATAGCTAGGATGTAGAAAGTGGGTTTCCTGGCGTACGTCAATGAGACGTCCAAATACATACAATTCCCAAAAATGTACGTCATCGCTATGACCCTCAAACGTTTTGAAAAGATACGAATCTGAAAGGGACCCAGTCTGTACGCTTCTGGAAGGTCCAAACAGTACCTGGATAGTCCTTCCAAACATGTATGTAAATGATACGTCTAAGTGGGTGTACATGGGATTATCAAAAAAGTATAAAAGTATGTCACAGGCATGTCCCTAACTCATTCCGAAATTTACGTACGTGAAGAGGAGTTACTGTGAACGTATCAGGGACACTTACGATAGTACGTACATAGTACTTCCAAGCATGTACGTTTTTATTACATTGCGACTGGAACGAAACCAAGTATGTACCTACATGCGACGTCTATATAGTACATACATGGAACATCCGGAAAGGAACGTTCTTCGAATGTCTCCCATACGTCCCGGGACGTATCGACGTAACCGGGGCATAAATGGTTCGTCTTCAGGATGTCGTGTGTTGGGGTGTTGTACGTACGAATTACAAGCTTCAACTGAAGAAACTAGGGAAATTCGATATAGATGCATCGAATTCACTTCATGTTTATAACTCGATACATCGAATCGATCCGATGTTTTGAAAGGCTTTTGATTTATTCGATGTATTTTCATGAAACATCGAACCCATTGTATTTACATTTCATACTTTTTGAGTTGCTTGGATTTGAAAAAAACTCATAGAGGAGTTATAAACTCAAACCTCACTTTCTTTTTGTGGGTGGCGCTGGATGACTATTGGAATGTCGAAATTGCAATTGGTAACACCGCGTGAGAGGATTTAAAAAACTTTATTTTTTTTGCCTCTGGTCTCGGAGATCTTTGATTACCTAATTTCATACTTTTTTGTGGATGTTTTTCTCAAAAACTCGATTTCGAGAAAACATCGAAAAATATCAATGTTTTCTAACCGATGTATCGGAAAACATCGATGCACAGTTTGGATGCATTGCATCGAAAAAAAAAACATCGATGTATTTTCCAAGTGGACACCCCTAGAAGAAGCGCAGCGCGACTGATTCTAGTGATTCTACGAAGGGGCCCGGCAGACGCGACGCGATGGGCCAAAATTGAATGAGGGCAATGCCGAGCAGACTTTGAGGGCTGGCAGTCACGAGAAAGCAACGGCCTTGAGTTGGCAGTCACCCGGCAATGCTCTTTGAATATGTTCAATGATGTCATATACGATTTTCATTCACTTTGCGATGAGTTGGATTTCCAAAATTTTTATTACCCCGTTTTTGAGTCAGTCAGTCAGTCAGTCACGGCTTAACAACCGATTTCGAGTGGCAGTCACCAAAAATCATGTTTGAGAATATTTTTTTTATGTATGAACGAATTTTGAAGCAGAACGCAATCGGTTGAATTTTGACCTGCGAAAAAGCAATTAATTTTTTTTATCAATGAACGCAAGGTTCCTGAGCTGGCGGTCACCGGTTTTCATATAATGCATGTTAGGGACTACCTAATATTATTTTTTCATCCACTATGCGATCAGCCGGTGATTTGGACGCTATCTCTCAGACTATCTTTGCCGACTTCCCCACCGTAATCTAGAAGGAATAATATCCATTTGTTGTTGTTGAGTTCGGGTTGAACCGCGTCTGGAGTTTTGTTCTCGACGTTTCGGCTCCGATTTTGGAGCCATTTTCAAGAGATAAATGTGATGTTGTTGATGAGGGTCCTGGTTCTCTTCTCAAGATAGGTCGTTGGGTCCCTGTCGGTGGGTTGATATTCAGGTGAATCGAGTAGTTTACTCATTTTATCAACATAGTCAGACGTGTTGAGGATAACTGTGGCGTTGCCCTTGTCTGCTGGGAGGATGATCAGGTCTGGGTTGTTGTCGAGACTTTTCAGAGAATGTCTCTCTGCCGGTGTGATATTGGATTTAGGAAGTTTTGCCCTCCTGAGAGTGGTGGCGATGTCTTGTCGGGTTTCTTCAGCTATCATTTCAGGAAGGTGAGTGATAGCAGATTTGATTTGGGTGATGAGTGATTCGGTTGGAAATGAAGTGGGGGTGATAGAGAAGTTGAAACCTTTGGATAAAATGTTGTGGGCATTTTTGTCCAGAGGGGGTCGAAGAGATTGTGAACTAGGACTGGGGGGTTTGGTGTTGATGGATTCGGGGTGTTGGTTTTCAGGAGAACTGATAGTTTTTTCTTGTGGGTCTCTGTTTTCTGTGTGCTGATATGGTCTGCTTTCTCTTGAGAGATTCTGAGAAGTGTTTCCCAAATGAGTGGATGGATTTTGGCAGGAGGAGGAGTGATAGCGTGAACTTGAACCTTGAACCCAATATTTCTATTGGACTGATTCACAGACTTCAGAAATTCCAGATGTTACAGACATTTGTGATGACATGAAACCAGCATCTTTGACATGTAGTATTCTATTGACCAAATAACTCCTTGTCCACTTCCACATATTACTGGTAACACCCAGAACTAGGAGCTCAGCCACGAGGAGATCATGATTAACTCGATCAAAAGCTTTGAATAAATCTGTATGAATGGAGTTAACTTAGTAATATAATGCTTTTCTTGTCAAACGTGAGTTGTTATCCAATAGTTTGGAAATTTTGGATTGTTCACTCACTGGACGATAATGTTTGCTATAGATCCAAATTTTTGTATTGGTGTAAGTAGACTTTTCTTCCAAGACTCTGTGAATTTTCTCTAGTGATATATATATATATATATATATTTATGATGAATTGTGTTTTCGGGTTTCATTCCGTGTTCTGTGGTTTTGATCCAACATCAAAAACAAGAGCGGAACACGATCGAGGAGACTCTACGAATGAATAACTACTCGGAGAGAATTATAAAAACGGCTTCCAAGAACAAACCGAGACAGCAGAAAACCCCAGAAACACCGGTCATAACAACCAGACTACCATACATAAAAGGAACCACAGATAAAATCAGCAGAATTCTCCGCAAACACGACATAGCTACTTCGTTCGTACCAGAACGTACAATAAGATCGATACTCCGTAATCCGAAGGACCAGATACCACTGGAGTCCCAGGGAGTCTACGAAGTACCATGTCGAGACTGCAACAAGTCCTACATCGGCCAGACCAACAGACGGATCAACGTACGCAAGGATGAACATGAGCTATCAGTGAAAGGAAAAGTTACCACATCTTCCATCTTCCAACACGTATTGGAGACAGGACATAACATCAATTTCGAAAACACGAAAACATTAGCGAGCGATGAAAACTTCTACTCTCGAACAATCAATCAGAGAGGCTATCGAAATTGAAAAACGACCGAGTAGTATGAATAAGAGAGATGACGTCCAAAGATTACCAAGAACGTGGAAATCCATCCTATCACAAAACAAAAACAAGCCGATCACACCAGAGGAACAAGGTCGGACCTTATCAAGTAATTACCATACGGACATAATGAAAAATGCAGTCGGACCAACGAAGGAAGTGGGAGGGGCCCAGGTCAAAGATACCATCATTGAACACCCCTATATATTGAGAAGCAGAACTCGAATTAATTAGTCGAGTTCGGAGGTCGAAACTCAATCATCACCTAGAAGATGGCAAATGAGACTTTGCCGAAACGTTGTGACAATTATCCTTCAGAGGATCAAAACCACAGAACACGGAATGAAACCCGAAAACACAATTCATCATACTTCGTCCGTGAGAATCTTCATGCTAACATATATATATATATATATATATATATATATATATATATATATATATATATATATATATATATATATATATATATATATATATATATATATATATATATATATATATATACTATATATATATAATTCCCACGGCTCTTGCTTCGGCTTTGTTAACGTTCGTTTTCATTGGCACTACTCCAAAGGCATCTGTCGTAAATGAGTGCTTCACCATTTCGTGGAGTGACTGATCGAAAATTTCCGAGTTGCAGATGTGAAAGGTATATGCTTGTTTATCTTGTCTGAAGCAATTACTTCCGTGAAGAATCCATCCAAGGTTGGTTTTGGTTGCGACTGGGACATTGTCAGAACTCTGAACAACTTTTCTCGCCACGGTGAGACGTATATTGTCTTGACCCAATAAGATCATGGGGCGTTCTCTTATTTCGTGAAAACGAATTCCTGAGGATATTTTTGCCAGTCATCTTTTCGAACTTATTGCACTGGCAGGGCTAGATTTCGAACCGTTCTTACATCTTTCAAATCGAAAATATTGGCTCCATCGAATATCCCTGATATTTTGAAATTCATACAGGTTGATTCTTCATGACGAGAGGCTAAATCATTGGTCCACTGGATACAAAGAGGTTGTACTTCACCATGCATTCCCAATTTGTCAGAAATTGATATGTCGACGAGGGTAACAGACGAAGCTTCATCACATAAAGCTATAGTCTCTAGAACAGTGTTTTTGCCGTATAATTTTACTCTCACCATCTTCAATAAAACAATGCATTTTCCATGTCCAACTGCAAGAACGTTCTCATTTTCTGTCTGCCCTGAAGTGGTTCGGTTATCTTCACAGGGTTGCTGTTGTAGGGTATCTTTGTGTAATATTGAATGATGTGAGCGTTTACATCCATCAATGTTACATTGCCGTTTCGATTTGCACCTCATCTTCTCGTGGTTGCTTTTCAGGCATGAAAAACATAATTTTGCTTCGTGACAACCGACAACCTGGTATCAACATCATCAGAACTCATTTTGACACAATTATGAATTTTATATCCTTTTTCTCCACAATATTTACAGGTTTCGTCGCAAGTTTTCATATCCGTTGAAATAAGGGTAGTTTCTTGTCTTGATGGAAAGTGAACATGTTTTGCTTTCATTTCTACCTTTGGATTCTTGGAGCCGATAACAAAACACGCTGCTGTTCCTTTCTCATTAATCCATATGGAAAAATCATCCAAGTTCGCTGTTCCCCTTTTCCTCATGATTTCTTCACCCCATTGCAGTCTAAGCGAATCTGGTAATTTCTGGATCAATTCTCGTAGTATTTGGGGATTTTGAAGATGCTCATAATGGTCTGAAGATTTTATAGTAGCTACCAGACAGCAGATGTTATTAGAGAGATGAATTGAACTGTCCAAATGGTTTTCTTTGATTGGTGGTAGATATCTGACTTTCATGAGTCCCTCAATGATTTGTTCAGGTCTTCCAAATCTCATTTCGAGAGTTCTCAGAGCAGAATCAATATTGTCAGGGGGCATCAACATTCCCGATACAGCTTGCTTGGCTTCACCTCTCGAACACTTCTTCAGTTTCACCCTCATTTCTACTCGAGAATAATCGCATAGCTTGGAAATTCACATGAATTGTGACATGAATGTTGGCCACTCTTCAGAATTGCCGTCGAATATATTGAAATCTTTGTTTACAACTTGCCTGGCAGCAAATAATCATGCTTAGGGGCACTTGCTACCGATTTTATAGCGTCACTGATGGTATAGCATAATTGTTTGATATCAGATATGTTTTTTTCTTTCGGTATCTCTTGTGGCGATTTTCTTATTTCTGTCTGAATTTCATATTTCTCGGACGAGGCATGTGTTTCATATTCTGGAAAAAATTCACTTTTTTGCAATGATATTTGAGATCGCGCTTCTTGTGTTTCGGCAATTTCAGTCTCTTGCACTCCATTTCCCATTTCCAATTTTAACTGATTTTGCAGTTCTTTCATTTCAATTGCTTGTTAAATTTTTTCTTACTGAAGAAATACTATCTGCATTCGAAAGTTTTGATTTTAAAAACACGAAGGGATGATGTTTCTTGATATTGATTTTCAACATCTCTTGACTCTAGACGTTGACTCTGTTTGTCTGTCTTGCTTGAGCTCGTCTTTTCCAGTGAAACAACATCATGCTTGTTAATTTCCTCCATGGGAATATCGTTTGAATGTCGTCGGAATCCAAAAGCGGCTGGCCACTCATAATTAGGGTCGAATTTACTATGAGTAGCAGCTGTTATTCTTGTTGTATTGGGCATGTCAGATTACTCCTTCAGAACAGCTTCTTTACCAAAGGACTTGTAATCCGGCTAGAAGGACCAATGTTAATTCGTCTACTAAGCAAAAGAACTTCGTTAGTCGGGAACTTTGCAAACTTTATTTCTCTTCCAAAACTTTTCCTGTAGCAATCTGACAATTTCAACTTGACAACCTTTTCTCACTTTTTTTATAATCAAAATGAAACACACAAATGCATGATACAGCAACATTATCATTGAACCAAACTGCACCTGGTATATTATAATCCCCGAATAGAATGATTTCGTAGCACCTATAACTTGTTAGAATTGTAACGCTCACATTTGTGTAATCGTTATTTTCTTCAGAAAAGCAGGGAAATGAATACAAACACTGGTCACTTAAACACTTCCTGAAGGCATACCATCTGATGAATTACGTAATCATGTTTATTTTCACAGCTCACGAAGGTCTCCACTTCCAAAGGAATAATCATTTATCATTTCAGTGTTTTATTTAATTAGCAAATTTGGTTATGGAAATGTAAACATGTCATATTAACCTTGATATCATCCAGCCGATCAGTTGACAAAATTCTTCTCATAATTTCGACTAATTGCCACAGTATAGAGTTTTCAGAAGCGACACCTCAAATGTAAATAATTTCTGCGTTATGTCATTATGCTTTTGTTATTGTGTTTTCGGAACTGTTTTGTGGAATTGAATCGAATGAAGCGTGTTCGAGTTGGTAACCGTGAAATGAAACGGAAATTATTTTTTTAAATCTGAATTTAAATTTGGAGAGGACGGAAGTCTTCAGGGGCCCATTTCTGCCCTGGTAACGCTAAGAAGAACTCGTGTGGGTTAACTGTAAAATAATTTTGATTTGCCTACATAAGAGAATATAGATTCCATTCATTTAAGAGGTGAATATTTGAACATCATTATTGGGATTTTAATTCAGGATAATAATTTGGGTGAATTTCAACTCGCTTCACGAGAAATTTGAGAAATAAAATTATTTTTGTCCGAACACGTTTTATCATAATTCTTTTCTTTCCTCAATAACAGTTCTGCCAGGATATTCCACAACAAAGTAATCGATTCAACAACAAAGTAATCGATTCTACATTAAAGCATTGAATTTCCACAACAAAACATTCAATTCAACAACTATTGACGAGTATTCAGACCTCATAATGAATTGTTGAGACCTTGTGGAGAATTTTAAGGAGATTAATGGTGATAGTAGAGACCTTCCTGTCTGTGGAGATCTTCATGGAGGATACTAAGTGATAGCTGAGTTTTGGAGCTATCATACTATCGTGAAACTGTAGGAACAGTTTTTGGAACGAAGTGAATATCACACTGGAGTAACAAAGTGGAAAAACGTCACCCTTCAGCAATAAATATAAATGTAACAGGTTTGAATGCATTCATCTTGATTGTTGATGTCATTATTGTTTTATATCATTAGGCTGAAGTTACTTTGACCATTGTATATTATTTGATTCCATATTTAATTCTTGAATACTAAATCCATCGTACTTTGATATTTACTAAAATTTCAATTAAATATTTCTATTTGACACCTGCGTGTTCATTTGTATGTTCAAGAATCTCTTTTCCAGCGTGGTAAAGTCTTTCTACAGAGATTGGCTTGAGAATAAGTTTGTGGAATCTTTTTTTCTGTAGATGGCGTCCAATTAACAACATTTTACTTCAGACTTATTCTCTATTGGATTTCTGGGATTTCTGGGAGTTCTCAAATAGCACCGAATCACGCCCTTGCCTCCCTGACAAAAGCTAGCCGTTCGCAATCTGTACCTTGTGTTGGGCATATAATCTGGTATACCGCATTATATGAACAAGATAAGGTTACATAAAATTTGTGAAAAAGAATCTAAAAATCTCAAAACACAAATGTCTTTTCCAGGGTGGTAAAGTCTTTCTACAGAGATTGGCTTGAGAATAAGTTTGTGGAATCTTTCTTTCTGTAGATGGCGTCCAATTAACAACATTTTACTTCAGGCTTATTCTCAGTGCCATCTATTGGATTTCTGGGAGTTCTCAAATAGCACCGAATCACGCCCTTGCCTCCCTGACAAAAGCTAGCCGTTCGCAATCTGTACCTTGTGTTGGGCATATAATCTGGTATACCTCATTATATGAACAAGATAAGGTTACAGAATATATCCGAGTGTGTTATTCATAAATATTATTATTCATAAATATTATTCGTTGATGATGCTGGTTTATAAACCCCTCCATTTATTATTTGACAATTGTTCGAATTGAGAATAACAATTAATTGTTCTTTCACATTCCGTGGCAAATCAATTATTTAATTCATTTCATCATTCAATTCAGATTCATCAGCAAACAAAATACTACCTCCACATTTTTTATTATTTTCTGTATCGTTCCTATTGAAATATATTATAAACTAACAAGCCTAATTTTTCATTACAATTTCCATCAGCCAGCATTATACAAGAAAAATAATACTATAACTGAACCGTAAGATCTAGTGCTGCTGCTAATTAAGTTTTCTTCTGAGTCCGCCACCATTTTGATGGATGTGATTGTTTTGCTACCTTTTTTTGATAACGTATTGAGGATTTTGTCACTTGAGGTATGCCTGCAGCATATCGAATTAAAACATCTACTCCTTTACTTCTTCTATCTTCCATCTATTCTTCGACGTTTTTTTAATGCTCAGCTTGGTCCCAGGTTGGATCGGCACTGATGAATACATTCTTTTCTTTTTCCACATTTTTCTCACTTCTGATGATCTTAAGGGTATCCTTCGAATTTGGACATATTATCATTGGGCACGTGCACCATTTTTGTTCTTTTTTTTTCTACTCTTTCTTCATGTAATTCATGATTTTTATTCCGTTATTTCCTTGACAAGAGACTTCGCTTTTATCAAGTCACCATCCCTCCATAAAGGACAGTATTGACGAGAAAGTTTGAAAACCCTAATGTTTTTCAAATATTCAATGAAATCTAACCATTCCATATACAGAATGTGAGGAGTGTCGTCATCTCAGCCTATTTTTTTCTGTACCATGAAATTTTCTAGGAATCCGGAGAGATTCAGAACTCACCACCTTGAAAACTTTCTTTTTGGGCGGTTTTCTCTTATTCTCCAGAAGTCATTTTACGATTTTATGAAATTTAGTTTTGCAAGTGGAAGTGTCTTCCTTATGATCCCACCAGACATCCAGTATTCTTTCAGTCGATGGTTTTGAATGTTTATCTCCATTTTTTGTCAGTCAGATAATGAACTTCTTCATTGAATACATTTACGTCGTTTGCTATCCAATCACAAATTTGAAAACCTCCTTTACTATATACATATATTATATCATTATCTCTTCTGCTTCTCCCAGATAATCATATAATGGGCATAGATTAAATCCCTAGCCGCTTATTGGTACTGAATTCACGTGAGATTTTTGCCTACTGGGCTAGACATGGAACACACGTTGAGCCTAAAAAATACATTCATTTCACATACATCTGATTTGGCATTTTTTTATATACCTCTATAAAAAATTCGTTGAGACCTCTATATCCAATCCGTTTCATTATTCTATCCAAAATTTGATCATCACGAGGGTCTTCCTTGGATATTGATTTTCTAGTCTCTACTTATCTTTCTATTTGGCAATATTATTTCACAAGATCATACTAAATGTCTCATCTTCCACTTCGTGAAACAAATTGATTTTCTATTTTACAGTTTGACCATTACACCTGAGGTTACCGTGTATTACCCATCCTGGAGCTGTTTTACTGGCAACAGGGCCATGCCAGGGTCCTGATATAACTTTTGAACCGGTAACAAATGCCAGTTGTCCTGACCAACCAATTATTTGGGTTGGTCATGAACTAGGGAGTTGAATTTGTTATCAATGAATAACGTTCGGAAATTTCATCTATATCGATCGTTTGGTTCGATAAACTGAGGCCAAACATGCTGAACATAAAAAATTTTGATCGTATATATAGGCGATATTTTAATACCAACGACCCTTGAATTGTTTCACTTGATTATTTGTCCATTGTGAATGAAGCAAGATCCTTATCAATTAATGTTGCAGTTGAAGCATCGTCGAAAAAAGCGGATGTTTCAACTGCTTGTCTGCCTTTTGATATCATCACTTGTAATATATTGGGTAAACGTTTGTATTCATCAGAATGTGACATTGAGTTTCAACACTTATCTTCCTGAAAATTTTTAGCTTGATTGAACCCCTCGTGCGGCATTTCATGGTGAAGTTTTCGGCAATCATTAGTATCACATAATTTTCTCTTTCTGTATTCCTTGAATATATGAAATGAAAGAAGGCAGGAGAAACATATTCGTTTTGACATTATAAGAGACCATAATCTCTATCTATCGACAAAAATTTGAATTTCGGACAAATATGCAATGTATTTAGTTTTTTCGACACAGCTCACCTTTTTTGTAACATCTTTGCGCATTTTATTTTTCGAGGATAATATGTCATCAGAATTACGTAGAAGCAGAAGTTGAAGGACTATTTGACTTCACCTGTGAATATATAGGTATTATATGATTTATCCGGTTTTCAAGACGGAAATGAAATTCTAACTTTTTGTAATATTATTTTCTCAAATTAACCAAAGTGTCAAAGCTCACTCTCAAATAAATACATCAAAATATTCAAATATAGTACGTTCGAACACAAAAGACAACTACATGAAACTCTTGACAGTGATGACTTCTGAAAATGGTAATATTCATAATGAAAATATGAAGGGTTGTTTTATGAAATTGAAGTTACAAAAACATGCACTTGGTGAAAAAGTGAATTTATTAGCAATACAATGCCTCTTTACTTATAACACATGACATATGAAACTGGCCTGGTGAACTTTTTTTTACAATAATAAGATATCCTTATTGAAAACTTCGACTTACTAGCAAATTTTTCAACAGTGAAAGAACATATAACCAAAGAAAGTTTACTGAGAATAAACATGGTTGTCATGTTTGACTTGTGGAGTAGGTATTACATAATCACAAACGTTTTGATTCATCGACAAATATTCCGCTGAGGAAATACTGGTATTGCCAGGTGAACGAATCTATCGAGTTATTTTCGGTGGATCAATTCCTGAGAGATACACCTTTCGCTATTGTTCAATACGAATCTGGTGTGTATGAGAACCAAAATATGACGGAATCGACACCTCTAATAACTTCAGCTCAACTTGATATATTCTGGTTCACAAGAGAAAGGAGAGAAAACTGAATTGATCGGGTGAACCATGGGATAACATTTGAACATGTCGGTTCAGTAGTTAACAACAGAGGTGGTATTACTTTTATTCAAAAGAAATTTCCAAATGCTATCTATAAATTGCTGTACTAAAATATTCAGCATCAAGTTTTCAATAAAAACCCTTGTTAATGTGAACTAGGCTCAAGAATAGGGTTGGCATTTTACAATTGACACACGTCAGATGTAACAAATGGTTGAGTGTACAATTGATCCTGTTAGAGAATAAACTATTTACTGCCACGATTACTAGTTTATAATCACAAGACAGCGGAGTCAAGTGAGGTAAGGTCAACCACCTGCAGAAGAGGATTAAAATATCATAGTCATTGGGCATTGGGAGTATAGAACATTTCAAACCCGGCGTCATTGATATTGGTTCTTATGTAGAACGCATGATTTCTACTTCTCTCAGAAAACCGCCCAGCAAGACATGAGAGAGTTGGTAATTATTTTATCGAAATGTGTTTGTCCAGCAAGAATAGATATCGCAGAACGTTTCAGATTCCAACAATGTCACCAGAAAGTGAAGAAGTCTTTAAATGAAATATAATAAGGCTGAAAAACTTGCTAATTCGGAATCTTTCTTGAGGAACTATGGTCAGAAATCATCCTTTTCAAGAGAGTGTACTGTAGCTCTGAGTATGACGCTGACTAAGGAAAAAAGTAAGGTTTCACAGCCTGAGGTAGTTCAAAGGGTGGTCAAAAACCGAAATCAGATATCCAGTAGTAGTCCAACCAAGTAGTTACAGTCATAGTAGTCCCAGTGGTCCTCCTGAAACTTGTTGTAGCTGTGGTAGGCGCCACAGGTTGGAGACCTGCCTCGCTGTAAACTGGGAATGTTTCAATTGCAGATGGAAGGGTCATACCTAAAGAATCTGTAGGAGCAAGGAAAAGGTCAATCTCTCAGAGGAAGGTGTTGAGGAACATACAGACATCGAAGAGATACAAGGAAATTATCACCCCATAAAACAAATGTCCTATTGTCTGGTTAGTCCTAGGTACGTCGATGCCAGTCGAGGTTAGCATAAATCCAGAAGTCATGGAGTTCGAAGTCTATCTATGTATTTGAATAGTCCGAACTCTTCAAGTTTAAGGTCAGATATAAATTATTGTCCATTGAATGTAAATGCCTTCAACTCATCAGCACAGTGTAAAAAAAAGCGACACCGGTGCTTCTGTGAGTTTAATTTCCAGATTTGATCATAGCAGATATTTTCAGAATATTCCTATTGATAAGTCTTATATTAAAATAAAAACTGTGGGGAAAATTTCAGTGAATGTGTGTACAGTTACCATTTCTGAAGAAAAAACAGGTTTGCTTGAATATGTTTGACAATGTTACTTGCTGAATGGTAATGGTTCGGACTTCCATTATCTATATTATTGACTCTATTGAAGCCTGTTGCTGAGAACGAAAAGATGAAAATACAAATCGAATAAGGTAATCAAATCCAAAGAGGACGTAAGAATGGATTCTCTGGTCAAAAATAAAAATGAGGGTTTGGTTGAAGAAAATAATGTTGTGACAAAAAAATTCAGATGTTGAATATGAAATACTAGTCAAAAATTGTAATTGAAGAAATAAATGGAAAAATATTGTGACAAGGATAATGAGATATCGAATGTGAAATATTAGTAGAAAATAATGAATAAATCAATGAAATAGTATGAATGGATCTTGAAACCAAGTTGAGTGTTCGCACGACTTTCAGATTGCTGGTATCTGAAAGTCGTGCCTAATCGTCTTCGTCTTCGGGTGGAGACTGATATTATCGTTGATTACAGCTACAGATAATAAGTTTACTCCTTTATGGCTTGGGATCTCAATCCCTAAGATAAATTCAATTATAATTCAGAACCTAATAGTATCTGAAGTAGAATAAGCTTGGTAGATGTAAAAATCCTGTGGATCCTTGTACCCAAATGGTTTTAATTTAGATAGATCGAGTCAAATCAGACAGTTTGAGGCGAAATTAGTTCAAGGAAAACGCTTTTCAAGGTACTTCATGCTCCATAGCCAGTGCCAAATGAAATTAGGGATAAGTTCAAAAAAAATTCAAGAAATGAATGAAGGACGGAAACCTTGTTGAGGTCCAACACCCATAAATGTGTATTCCAATTGTGCATGTTCAGAAAGAGGCAGGAGGAAAAGATTTTGAAAATACTTTGGATCCTCCTTTACGCATTCATTACTATCAATTGCCAAGCTTGAATGGTGTTTCACAAAATCTTGCTGATGGTAAAATTTTCACAATTATAGATTTGTCTAGTGCCTATCTACAACTTCAAAAGGATAAGACCTATGTTTTTCCTCCAAACTGGTAGGCTGATGATTTTTCTTCTCGTTGCCAGTTGATGAAAGTGCTTTCAAAAACTTTATATTGATAAAAATAAACAATATGTTGTAATGTTCTTTTTCAATAATGTCTCTTATGGACGTTGTCCGATGACTCGTATTCTCTCTTGCGCGTGCAACAGCTGGAGCGAATACTTGGACCAATGACACTTATGTTTTTTGAGAGGTAGATGTACCAATAAGAGCTTTGCAGTAGAAAACGGCACACAAAGGCGCCGTTGAAAGGAGAAAATAAATCTAGTAAGTTCAACATGGCGATATGCAAAAGAAGTAGAGAAATCCTCAATATGGGGAGTTCCGAACTGGATGAAAGTAAATACGCTCATTACAAGTGATATTAGTCAATAAGCAATAGGCACACCCTCTGAATCGATCTACGAACTATACCGTTGACTGTGCGTACACTCAACAGGCGCACTACACGATTTTGACCTGGATGCAGCTCAACGACTTGGCCCAACTTCCATTGTTGAGGTAGGTGGTTGTCTTCACATAGAACTACCATGGACCTTATTTGTAAGGGGGGTCAGAGGCCGAGGATTGGGAATAGCCTCAATTTGTGTAATCGACGTATAGAATTCCTCGTAGGTTAAGGCACTATCTCCCATTACTCTTTCAAGATGATATTTGACCGGTTCGACAGTGGCTTCCCAGATACCGCCGTGATGAGGGGAACGAGCAGGTATATAGTGCCAAGTAATGTTAATTTTGTTTAAAGACGTTTTTATTTGTTCTGAATCAGTTAACGTTACAGCTATAGATTTCAACTCGTTATTTGCACCAACGAAGGTTATTGCAAAATCTGAATGGAGGTTTGAACAAATACCCCGTCTAAAAACGAACCGTTTCAATGCATTCAGGTGAGATTCAGTGGGTTTCGGTATGTTCCGTCTTCGATAATTAACTTGGTGAGAGGGTGTTTAGATGCGAGCACAATCGGAAGTTTGTGATAAAAGGTTATGTCGGCCTTCCTTATTCGACGACCGACTCGTATTCTCTTTTTATCTAAGAAAGGACACAAAGGTGACAAACTTCTTTTGAAGTGTAAAATCTGATTATTCTTTAAGTCATGTATTTCCTGCCCAAATTCTTGAGATTGCATTAATTTGTTTAGCACTCTGATTGCATAATTTACTTCGTCCTTTGTGAAATTAGGGAAAAATCGTTTTTTTGATTTTCCATTGAATTTCGAATAACAATACAGTACCCACCCTACTACGCATTTTAAGCGATGGAAGCAAGAATATCTTACAAAGATTCCAAAATCGGAGGTTACGTTAAGAAAGGTTAATTTCGTTTTTCGTTTTTGGGATATGTTTATCTCATTTAGATCTTCATGGAAATAGGGCCATTCCTCAACATTGAGCTCGATGAACTGAGGACCTTAAAACCATTAATTACTTTTGATAAGCTCTTCGGAATTTATTTCATGGAGTTCGAAATCTTGTGAACGAAGTGCGCTAAGAAAAGAGCACCGCATAACTCTAAACGTGGAATTGATTCGCAATTTAGGGGTGCTACTCTCGATTTAGATCTAACATGTACATTTTCCCGAAAATCTACATATCTCATGTGAACCCATGCACCATATGCGTATTGGGATGCATCACCTAAACCATGCACCTGAATGTCAATAGATTCTTTGATTAATACGAGTCATACATTTTTGTATCATTCAGTGATATTATTGATCTTGAGAATTGCATCCAGATGTCAGAATATTTCGTGGAACAGTTTCGTCCCAATCCAAATTTAGAATCTGATAAAACTCTTGCCCTATGATAGTTTTCTTGGCCGTCCCTAATGTTTACGACCGCAGTTGAAATTCGCATTTTTGCCTTGCCAATTGCGTTCTCACTACTGAACCACCATAATTGATCCGTACCACTCCAAAAGACTGATTTCAATTACTTCCACCCTTCGGTGTCGCTACCAATTGACTATTCACTTCAAGAGATCCACCTCTTATGCTTTGCGAATCTGAGGAACTACAAGCACCTGGTGAATCGTAATTATTTACCGATTCCATTTGCAAAATGGTGTTATGCTTTTTCGAATGAATTTTACAACCTCTTGAAACGCAGTTTTTTGAAATATGATTTTTGGGAAGACATTTTATGTGAAGCTTCAGTTTCTTAATTTTCTCATATCTCGATTTCGTGGGAAGAGCCAGCGGGAACAACATGCCAGAATGTAGACACCATGAAAATCAACCGATGCGACTCGAATGGACCATGTTTTGACTCCAAACTGGTAGGCTGGTGATTTCTCTTTTCGATACCAGTTTATAAACGTGTTTTCAAAAAAATGTATATCGATAGAGATGGACAACTTGTTACAATGATATCAACGCGTGTCGAGTGCAAAAATATCAGTTTGGTGTTAGGGTAATTGATCTCTAGGAAAAGTTTCAACTTTTACACCGAAGGTTCCAAACTTATCGTTTGAACAATGATATCAATCAAAGCGTGGACTGTAATGTTTTACGTTGTCGATGACTCGTAGTCTCTCTCGCGCGAGCAACAGCTGGAGCGAACACTTGGACCAATCACACTTATGTTTTTTGTACCAATGAGAGGTTTGCTTGAATGTGGTTGACAATGTTCTTTGCTGAATGGTAATGGTTCGGACTTCCATTATCTATTTTATTAACTCTATTCAAACCTGTTTATAACAACGAGAGGATAAAAATAAAAATCAAGTTAGAAAATCAAATACCAAACGAAAGGTTGAAATGGATTTTTCAGTCAATTAAGGATTGATTTATCGGAGAAAATAATGTTGTTACAAAAATCGAGATATCGAATTCAAAATATCAGTCAGAAAAATCAATAAAGAAATCGAATGAAATAATATTGTGACCAGAAAATTGACGAATTGAATGTGAAATACTAGTCAAAAATGTAAATAAAGAAATAATGAAATATTATGAATAAATGTTGAAACTTAGTTCCAACATCTATCTAAAATAGAAATAGAATACTGATGTTTTCTAATATAGTTGTGTAATTTACAGAAGAAATTCAACTATAATTTTGAAGTGAAAATTGTCAAAATTCCTTTGTAAACAGCAAGAAACTCTCATCTGGCTGTGCTACATTGAGTGTATATAACCCCAAAAATGAAATCGTAGTTACTGCAGATCAATTACAATTAAAAATTATATTTGGTTCGAAAAATAGTATTCCCACTATGATAAATTCAAGACTTCAAAGATGGGTGATTATTCTCTCAGAGTACGATAATAAAATCTTATATATAAAAGTACAGATATTTCAAACGCAGATTGTCTTAGTCTATTACTTCTACCTCATGTGAAAAGTGAAATCGAAGACGTCAAGTCTTTCACTTCCTTTCAGATTTGCCTTTAACACTAGATGTTTTTTGAATGAAACCCAAAGAGATGAAATTTTGAAGAAATTCCTTGAAAATACAAGATTGGCCTGATTACCATGAATACCTATGACAATTTGAAGTCTTATTTCTCTAAACGTCATGATATTTCTTTAGAAAACGATTGTCTCACTGGGGTTATGAAGTTATTATTTCTACAAGTCTCAGGGATTCAGTTTTGGATATTCTACATGATCATCACCAAGGGATAGTTCGTATGGAAATGAATGATGATAAAAGGTAGCCTGGAAAAAATGAACAAATTGAGACATTGGTGCAAAACTTTGGAGCATGTCAAACATTTGCCTCTAGCCAGAAAATAACTGCGTTACTTCCGTGGCCGGCTAGCTCAAATAATTGGAATAGGGTACATGCTGATTTTATAAAAACAGAAAATGTTAATATTTTGTTGCTAGTCCAGGGGTTCCCAATCTTTTTCAGTCGTCGGCGCATTCACAAGTGGCTGGATAATAGTATTTAAGTAGATAGGCACAAAAGTTATTAAAACAACCACAAAATTAAACTCCGTTCTTTCTATTATATTCATGAGAATTCAGAATTGAAACAGAAAACATAAAATAAGATAGCCATCCAGTCGAATCAATATGTCGGGTGATCTTGGTGATCTCCAGACAGTTTTTCAAAACGGGAAATAACACTGCAACGCGCTGACGGCGATGCAATGTAAGTAGATGTCTGCGATGCGAGTCAAAATATTATTTACTTTATAAGTGCCTGCGAATACTTGTTTTGGATATTGGTAAACAATTGATTGACGGCGCCCCTCTTTCCTTCCTATGGCGCACCAGGCCACTTTAGGAACCCCTGTGCTAGTGGAATCTACAACGAAATAGTTAGACTCTTCTATAATGAAAAATGGTAAAAATGCTCAAAAAACTATTGAAAATTTTCGTCATTTCTTTAAAATTTTTATTCTTTCAGAAAAACTAGTAGGTAACTGATAATGGGCCCCCCTTTTCAAGTGAAGAATTCCAGATATTTTTCAAGTCCAATGGTATGAAATCATGCATTTTCTCCCCTATGTTCCCAGATCGAATGGTCCTGCGTAAACACCGCAAAACAATTGGAGAAATAATTATTTGGAAAAAATAAAATAATTATAACACGTTCTTATAGCACCAACTGGATAATCATAGGAATACACCAAACGTATCTCTACCTTCAAAAGCCCCTCTGGCGTCATGTTAACACTATTACCTAAAACGAAAATTATTGAGTTTGAAATTTTGAGTTATTCTACATATTAAGTGTGGTTGCGTACATATTGATAATCTGAGGCCTACTAATATTGAACCTCCTGAAATCCATTTACCGATAGTTGAAGAATTTATAGATATACCTGAAGAGAGTGATTATTTTACTTCCACAAACACAACTAGCCCCGTAACTAGTCATCCTACCTTAACCGTTTCGCGACTACGACCATACAAGTACGATTTTCAATCAGGTCTCAACCGTAAGAGCGACGTACTACTACGTTTTTTCAATATAACTCGATACTACAACCGCCGTACCTTTCAAAATCATTCTGGACTCCTAGTGTAACAATTGACGTATATTCGCGTCCTATGTTTCTTGAAGTCTGCTAATGAACGCGTGACGTATAGGTACATTCAAAAGGGGAGAACGCTAGACGTACATGTACAGCTTATCCAATCCATCTTGGCACAAACTCGGATACTTTTTCAGTTGCACACTGTTAGTGTAGACCATGACGAAGGAAAAAACACCTTCTAGGGATAAATTTGAACATAGTGAACACATATAATAGGTGTTTTTTAATCTTAATACACTCCACAGAGATCGCTGGGCATATACGTTATTATTTCTGTGCCAAGATGGATTGGACAAGCTATACGTCGTACATTTTCTGCGGAAAACCGATTCTTACTGCTGATATGAAATAAGGTTTACCTTCATTTGGCTGAAAAATACAGAAAGTTCATTCCACAACAAAATATGGTAAGAAAAAATTAGGTACATAACGCCACATGCTTTCCATCCGCAGATGCGAAAGGGTTCAATAATAATTTAAATATGGGGGGCTAGCTATTTGTAATACACATAAGTTTCAAAATTATGTACAAATAAAATAAAGTCGAAGCTATATAGTACAAATCAGAATAGAATTGTAAGCAGACGAAAAGAGAATAGCTATCATCAAAAACATGCTTGGGAACATTAAAATGAATAAGGTGAACTATGAAATAGTATGTTGTAGATTAAGGGAAATGAATTTGTATATTGAAAGAATGTAGGCTTTCACGCCCGGTGTTGATACATCGCAAGTTTCTCGGGCTTGGGGGTTGTGTCCTGGAATTTTGACTTCCGGAGCTTTCGGCCGCATCTGCGGTAGCCAACTTCAGAGGCGTAGTCTTAGTTGAACTCCTTCCTGTGAGTCTTCTATGCCTAATAAATTATAATAATGATCATAAAATTAGTCGAATGATCCTAGTGTTCCCGGTGGTTTCCAGACCAGCGCTACTCTCGGAGCTCAAGACCATACCAGCATGTCATAATGCGGCAGACATCTTGTCCGGCCGCATGCAGAAGGCCGTTATTCTCGGTTCGTTGCGTCTACTCAGGACTTACGATTCCCGGTGCGGGGGTGGTCATTGGTTAACAATACTAGCGCGTTCGCCAACTGGGCCGGAGCAGTGGAAAGTACCGGCCCGACTAGGTTTGTTAAGACGAAATATAAAATAATAATAAGAAAAAGCTTTACAACATCTGAATAGTCTCTGGTGAGTAGCGACACCACTTTCCTGAGCTCAGGATGCAAAATCGGACCGGCAGCTGATGAGCATCCGGGAGAGGAAAGCTTCTCCTCTCTGGTGCCGGCCGTGGGCCTGTTAGGCCAACCACCTTACAGGCCCCTAACTCTGGTTCCTGTCACTAGAGGACAGTGCCTCCACAACCGACCTCATTCGGATAGGGGTCAAGGACAAGGAAGAGGGGCCCAAACTGATGGACAGCCCCGTGACAACTCAGGCAATGACAATGGACGTTTTGAGTGGACCGACGAATTGAGAGACGACCTGATGCGGTGCTACGAGAATAGTGAAAGTAGCGAGTCCGCTCGAAGGGGATACATGGCAAAAATTCATGCTCTGTGGTGCGTGGCACACTCGGAGAATGACGCCTTCTCCGCACAAAATCTTAGGTATTATGTATCCCATCTTCGTGGCCGTGGCTATGTACGTGCCCCCCAAGGCCAGTCGAGCAGGCAGTAGAAATACCCTCCACTTTGGTAACTCTCTCAGTTAAAATATCGACGTTCTTTGTCGAATTATGGAGTTGATCCTTCAAGGTGTCGATTTCTTTGGCCAACTTGATGATCCCTTCTGAAAATGTATGATTTTTCTTACCGATAACAAATCTGAAGTCACTTATTCGTGCATCAAAGAACGCTCTGGCATCGCGTAGCACTGCGATGATAGACTCTTGAACAGCGTTCGGAGTTACATCTTTAGTTTCTTTGATGTTATCGTCAACATACCCTTTGGTGACTGAGTCTTTCAACTCAACAGGTTCACCAACATTCTGCATTTTTTTATTTTGAATGTTATAATTCCCATCTGGTGTCAGAATGAATCCCACTTACCAGGAACCGCTCTACAAACTCCACCTCTTCTCCGACCGAATTTATCGATTATTGTATGCATTGTTGGAGAATTAACATACGACTGATCGAGTTCGACATGTACTATTAGATATATGAAGTTGCTGTCAGTAGACCACACCTTCTCCGCGCAATTCTTCTATTATTGCTAAAATTTCATTATCATGCCAAGTGTATCCAGCCAACTTTGAACTCCAGAAACGGAGTCGCTCCACTAGTTCTTCAATTTTATTCCAATGAATGTAAGTTTGTTGCTGATTCCCGCGATAAACTTTCTTGATGGGTAGTTTCACTAATCCCCCATCTTCGATCCTAGGATTTCCTTGAATACTTTCCGTGTAGAGTAGTGGTAAGATTATTTCTTGATATTTCTTCCGATATTTTGTTATGGAACCCTGTTCTTGGTCATAGTTTTTATATGCAACTTCTGTCATCTTGAGTATTTCACCATACGTTTTCAGATCGGTAGTAGAAAAACTCTCCGAAGGTACTTTCATTAATATCAATTTAAATAGAGTAGGTATGCCCTTATGAATACCGATTACCACTTTCTCTGAAAATAATTTTCCCTTCATTGTAGCTTTTTGGTTTGGGGGTCTATTTGAATATCAAAAACTGTGTCATATGAAGATAAACCTGCTGATAACTTCTCGATATGTTTTTGTATCTCATCATCACCTATTTGGGAAGAATCTGAAGTTGTCGTGGGGGATGATGGTGTACCCGTTTAAAGTGATTCATTAGCATCATAACTGGTATTTTCATCATCCAATTCATCGAACTTCATCACTTTAGGAAGCCATGTGCTAGTTTTGATAGTTTTCGGTGTGAATACTGTGTTTTTTTTCCGGAAAATGTTGGTATTGGTGTTTTCGACTGGTTCATTTGGGATGTTTTGGTGTTGGCTGATATTTCTTTCAATGGCACCGTAATCGGTTCATAGATTTTTTCGAGTGCAGCTCAATTATCAGCATGGTTACTCTTAATTTAATTGATTTTTTTACGAACTGCATCCGTTGCTTCAACTAGTTTCTGTTTCAAACTGATTTCTTCAGTGTTTCCACCGTGCATTATGATATTGCAAATGCTGAAGTATCATCGATACTGTCCACTGCACAACTGAAGTGAATGGATTGGCGGCATCAGGGATATATGAATGCATCAAACCCTTTTCGATAACGCCCATCATGCACCTTCCTATCTTTATCAATAACCAGAAATCTATATTTATCACTCCTACAATTCGCGCACATATCTTGAAATTGCTTGCGAGTTACATCGGGTGACACATGATCCAAGTAATTGGGTTGAGATTGGTATTGTCCTGCTTGAATATCACAATAAAGTTTGCATCATCTCGAATCAGTTGTTTTGGAACACGAGAGTATGTTTGGGCAAGATAGAAGCAATCTACATTCTTATGACGATCCATACTGAAATATAATCTGATAACATCCTGCTTCTGACATCTAACATCATCGAAAATGAATATTGAACCCGATTAGGGATGTGATGGTTCCACTATTCCAGTAGAATTATCACCAAAAGTGTAAAACCCTGATCCTGATTGGTGTTGATACTTTTCGTAGATACTCATATTTGGGCTGATACAAAGATTTTGAATAGAGATAGACATTTGCAAAGCGTAACACCAGTGGGTGAGTTAGCAAAGAAATCATCACATTCGTCTTGCCACAATTTGATGGTCCAATGATGAGACCGCGAACGGATATTGGAAGTAAGGATCCATGCCGTTGTTCAACAATACTTTTCAATCCACATCCTACACAAGAATCCAGATTATCGATAGCGAATTCCTGATTTTGCTTTTCAATACGCATCGTAAGACAGCTGACGACTATATAATGTAACGTTAATGTTTCCTAGTACGGACGAAAGGGTTCGTTGGCAAAAATGTTTACAATATTCTGACTGTTTTACCTCTCTAACATACTCGCATCGGATAAATCCATCGTGCCTTTACGGTCCTATTGTTTGGCCATATTCGTATTTCATCTCCTAATTATTATTTACATCTCTTAACATTCGGGAATCCGTTGTTCCTTCCTCAGAATTGATACTACAGAAAATGAGATCTGCTGGATCAACAGTTGTTGGAACATGACGCCAAATTGAAAAGTCACTAAGTTTATGAACATGATTTGACAGGAATGTTTGCCAACTGCATACTTCTGAAGCTAGCCACGATCACACTATAGTTGAATCAGTCCAGCAAAAGTTCTTGCCAATATTTGATTTCATGGAGTTCGAAATCTTGTGAACGAGGTGCGCTAAGAAAAGAGCACCGCATAACTCTAAACGTGGAATTGATTCGCAATTTAGAGGTGCTACTCTCGATTTAGATTTAACATGTACATTTTCCCGAAAATCTACATATCTCATCGGAACACATGCACCATATGCGTATTGGGATGCATCATCTAAACCATGCACCTGAATGTCAATAGGTTCTTTGATTAATACGAGTCGATACATTTTTGTATCATTCAGTGATATTATTGATCTTGCGAATTGCATCCAGATGTCAGAATATTTCGTGGAACAGTTTCGTCCCAATCCAAATTTTTCCCCAGAGTTGTTGAAGTATTATTTTTGCCCGAATCGTGACTGGCTAACTAGACCTAGGGGGTCAAATACTTGTGAAATTTACGATAGTATTGTTTGTTTTTGTTACTCGACCATGATCAAATGTATTTTTTACGTTATAACCCAGAACATCATCTGTGGCGTATCATAAAATACTCAAAGCATTTGTGCTTTGTTGGTCTGTTATATAATAAAATTTCTGATCGTGTTGACAATCGTTCGTTTGATCTAAGATTGCGCTTTCGTTCGATATCCATTTCGGATAAATCGCGTTCCACTTTCATAGCATTTTCAATAGAATCGCTCCCGGAAATCAGATCATTTCCATAAAAATCTTTTGAAATGACTTTACTGGCTATTGGATATGAGATTTGGTTTTCATGCGCTACCTGTTGTAGAGCACGAATGGCTAAAAGCTTACACTAGCTGTTCAATGAGTTACCGTTGTAAGACTATAATGACACGATGGCTCTCCGGGATTTTCGCGCCAAAAAATCCTCTGGAGCTCGCGTTCGTTCAGAGCAACTTTTACCATTGTCTGCAGTCAACACATGATTATGTTTTCTGAATATTAATAGAATATCGGACAGGTCGTCCTGCATTCTTGGACCAACCTTCAATATGTCATTTGAAGAAAGACCTGAGTTAGATTTTGGGGAACCGTCAACTACCACCCGTAGACTCCATTATGCGGAAGATAATAGATTTGGGATGAATTTTCCTGTTCTGATTCGCTATTCGTTTTTTTCCATATGTCCTGAAATTTCGTATCCGCTCATAAAGTTTATGTACTGTTTTTTCATTTCTGGATTTTTTGCTAATTTGTGGTCGAGTTCGTAAAATCGTTTTCTAGACAATTCTTGAGAATCACCTAACAAATCTATCTTTTCCTTAACTGATAATTTAACAACATAACGTCCCGATTCGAATTGCGAAGTTTCTGTAAATTCCTTTTTACAATTGATTTCCTCTTGACTGAGTTTCGCGTTGTCACTGATTTCTCCCAGTTTCAAAAAACCGTTCGATTTGCTCGACTTGAGAACAAAATTCAGGACTGATGAAACCTGACAAAATCCAACCTAACCTTGATTTTTCGAGAATGGGTTGACCCAGTACTGTTTTTTTCTCTACCAACGGCACATTCGGCTAAAGATATATTAGGAAGAATAGTTAATGCAGACGGGTCAATGTTGAAATTAGGCAATTTGCTGTTATAAACTTATCTTTATTTTGTACTCACACTCCTTTTTATGGAAGTTACAACTTCATTTATTCCAACTACTGAAAAACCTATTTTTAGATACGATATATTGAAAATTTTTGTTACATTTTCTGACAAGAAGTTCGACTGAGTGCCAGAATCTAATAAAACTCTTGCCCTATGATAGTTTCCTTGGCCGTCCCTAATGTTTACGACCGCAGTTGATAACTGAACTTGAAATTCGTATTTTTGCCTTGCCAATTGCGTTTTCACTACTGTACCACCATAATTGATCCGTACCACTCCAAAAGACTGATTTCAATTACTTCCACCCTTTGGTGTCGCTACCACTTGACTATTCACTTCAAGAGATCCACCTCTAATGCTTTGCGAATCTGAGGAACTACAAGCACCTGGTGAATCGTAATTATTTACCGATTCCATTTGCAGAATGGTGTTATGCTTTTTCGAATGAATTTTACAACCTCTTGAAACGCAATTTTTTGAAATATGATTTTTGGGAAGACATTTTTTGTAAAGCTTCAGTTTCTTAATTTCCTCATATCTCGATTTCGTGGGAAGAGCCAGCAGAAACAACATGCCAGAATGTAGACACCATGAAAATCAACCGATGCGACTCGAATGGACCATGTTTTGACTCCGAACTGGTAGGCTGATGATTTCTCTTTTCGGTACCAGTTTATAAACGTGTTTTCAAAAAAATGTATATCAATACAGACTGAGAACTTGTCACAATGATATCAACGCGTGTCGAGTGCAAAAATATCAGTTTGGTGTTAAGGTAATTCTTTAGGAAAAGTTTCAACTTTTACACCAAAGGTTTCAAACTTATCGTTTAAACAATGATATCAATCAAAGCGTGGACTGTAATGTTTTTTTCATTATGTCTCTTATGGACGTTGTCGATGACTCGTAGTCTCTCTTGCGCGAGCAACAGCTGGAGCGAACACTTGGACCAATCACACTTTTTGAGGGTGGATGTACCAATGAGAGGTTTGCTTGAATGTGGTTGACAATGTTCTTTGCTGAATGGTAATGGTTCGGACTTCCATTATCTATATTATTAACTCTATTCAGACCTGTTGATAAGAACGAAAGGATAAAAATAAAAATCAAGTTAGAAAATCAAATACCAAACGGAAGGTTGAAATGGATTTTTCAGTCAGTTAAGGGTTGATTTATCCGAGAAAATAATGTTGTTACAAAAATCGAGATATCGACTTCGAAATATCAGTCAGAAAAATCAATAAAGAAATCAAATGGAATAATATTGTGACCAGAAAATTGAGGTATCGAATGTGAAATACTAGTCAAAAATGTAAATAAAGAAATAAATGAAATATTATGAATAAATGTTGAAACTTAGTTCCAACATCTTCTATCTAAAATAGAAATAGAATACTAATGTTTTCTAGTATAGTTGTGTAATTTACTGAAGAAATTCAACCATAATATTGGAGTGAAGATTGTGAAAATTCCTTTGTAAACAGCAAGAAACTCTCATCTGGCTGTGCTACATTGAGTGTATATAACCCCAAAAATGAAATAGTAGTTACTGCAGATTCCTCAGCTTACGTTATAGAAGCTTCATTGAGTCAGATTATGAATGGAGAATTGAAACCTATCCTATTTGCATCATGTATTTTGAATCAAGCGGAACGAAATTATGCTCAAGTGAAAAGAGAAGCACTAGTCCTGCTTTTTAAGTGCAAAGGTTTCATAAATTCATTTTTGGCCAGAAGTTCACTCTTATAACCGATCAATTACCATTAAAAATTATATTTGGTTCGAAAAGTAGTATTCCCACTATGATGAATTCAAGACTTCAAAGATGGGTGATTATTCTCTCGTACGATAATAAAATCTTATATATAAAAGTACAGATATTTCAAACGCAGATTTTCTTAGTCTATTACTTCTACCTCATGTGAAAAGTGAAATCGAAGACGCCAAGTCTTTCAATTCCTTTCAGAATTGCCTTTAACACTAGATGCTTTTCGAATGCAACCCAAAGAGATGAAATTTCAAAGAAATTCCTTGAAAATACAAGATTGGCCTGATTACCATGAATATGACAATTTGAAGTCTTATTTCTCTAAACGTCATGACATTTCTTTAGAAAACGATTATCTCACTGGGGTTATGAAGTTATTATTTCTACAAGTATCAGGGATTCAGTTTTGGATATTCTACATGATCAACACCATGAGATAGTTCGTATGGAAATGAATGATGATATAAGGTAGCCTGGAAAAAATGAACAAATTGAGACATTGGTGCACAACTTTGGAGCATATAAGACATTTGCCTCTAGCCAGAAAATAACTGCGTTACTCCCGTGGCCGGCTAGCTCAAATAATTGGAATAGGGTACATGCTGATTTCATAAAAACAGAAAATGTTAATATTTTGTTGCTAGTCCAGATGTTCCCAATCGTTTTCAGTCGTCGGCGCATTCACAAGTGGCTGCGATAATAGTATTTAAGTAGATAGGCACAAAAGTTATTAAAACAACCACAAAATCAAACTCCGTTCTTTCTATTATATTCATGAGAATTCAGAATTGAAACAGAAAACATAAAATAAAATAACTATCCAGTCGAATGAATATGTCGGGTGATCTTGGTGATCTCCAGACAGTTTTTCAAAACGGGGAATAAGGCTTGACACTGCAACGCGCTGACGGCGATGCAATGTAAGTAGATGACTGCGTTGCGAGTCGAATAGTTATTTATGATATAAGTATTAAGAGTACATTTTTAAGGCACACATGTGAAGGTTTGCAGAATGAGCGAAGCGAATTCTGCAATTCACATTACTGAAATAGTTAGACTCTTCTATAATGAAAAATGGTAAAAATGCTCAAAAAACTATTGAAAATTTTCGCCATTCCTTTATAATTTTTAATCTTCCAGAGAAATTAGTAGGTAACTGATAATGGGCCCCCCTTTTCAAGTGAAGAATTCCAGATATTTTTTAAGTCTAGTGGTATGAAATATTGCATTTTCTCCCCTATGTTCCCAGATCGAATGGTCCTGCGTAAATACCGCAGAACAATTAAAGAAATAATCATTTGGAAAAAATAAAATAATTATAACACGTTCTTATAGCACCAAGTGGATAATTTTCTTTTCAATCATAGGAATACACCAAACGTATCTCTACCTTCAAAAGTCCCTCTAGCCTCATGTTAAGACAATTACCTGAAACGAAAATTACTGAGTTTGAAATTTTGAGTTATTCTACATATTAAGTGTGGTGCTTGGGGAAAGTACGTTGCGTACATATCGATAATCTGAGGCCTACTTATCTTGAACCTCCTAAAATCCATTTACCGATAGTTGAAGAATTTATAGATATTTGTTCTAAATTTGTTCTAAATTTGTTCGTTTCGCGACTACGACCATACAAGTACGATTTTCAATTAGGTCTCAGTCGTAAGAGCGACGTACTACTACGTTTTTTCAATATAACTCGATACTACGACCACCGTACCTTTCAAAATCATTCTGGACTTCTAGTGTAACAATTGACGTATTTTCGCGCCCTGTGTTTCTTGAAGTCTGCTAATGAACGCGTGACGTAAAGGTACATTCAAAACAGGAGAACGCTAGACGTACATGTACGTCGTACATTTCCTGCGGAAAACCGATTCTTACTGCTGATATGGCTGAAAAATTTGGCTGAAAAATACAGAAAGTTCATTCCACAACAAAATATGGTAAGAAAAAATTAGGTACATAACGCCACACGAAACTAGTTTGTCTCGGCTCCGTTCCAGCGGTGTGCACGTGCTTTCCATCCGCAGATGCGAAAGGGTTTAATTACAATCAAAATATGGGAGGCTAGCTATTTGTAATACACATAAGTTTCAAAATTATGTACAAATAAAATAAAGTCGAAGCTATATAGTACAAATCAGAATAAAATTGTAAGCAGACGAAAAGAGAATAGCTATCATCAAAAACATGCTTGGGAACATTAAAATGAATAAGGTGAACTATGAAATAGTATGATGTAGATTGAAGTGAAATAAATTTGTATATTGAAAGAATGTAGGCTTTCACGTCCGGTGTTGATACATCGCAAGTTTTTCGGGCTTGGGGGTTGTGTCCTGGAATTTTGAGTTCCGGAGCTTTGCGGTAGCCAACTTCCGAGGCGTGGTCTTAGTTGAACTCCTTCCTGTGAGTCTTCTATGACTAATAAATTTAAATAAGGATAATGCAATTAGTCAAATGATTCTAGTGTTTCCGGTGGTTTCCAGACCAACGCTACTCTCGGAGCTCAAAACCATACCGGCATGTCGTAATGCGGCGGAGGTCTTGGCCGGCCGCATGCAGAAGGCCGTTATTCTCGGTTCGTTGCGTCTACTCAGGACTTACGATTCCCGGAGCCAGTGATCACTCACCCCGCGGTGCAGGGGTGGTCATTGGTTAACAATACTAGCGCGTTCGCCCACTTGGTCGGAGCAGTGGAATGGTTACGGGCCCGACTAGGTTTGTTGAGACGAAATATAAAATAATAATAATAGTCCAGACGGAATGTACATGAATTTGGACGACTTCTATTCAACAGCCGTGCCAAATCGCTAATTTTTTTGTAGGTAGTTTGGACCTCAAGGAATATAGTGTGAAATTTGTGGAATCGAGAAATGACGATTTCTGTCAAAAAAAAATTATTGAAAAAAACAAAAGACATATTTTGATGTTATTATCTTTGGAATAAACTTTATCGAAAAATGTTTCGTACAAAAAATGTGCGCCGTGATGAAATCTACAAAATAAGTCCTATACAAAAATCACGTAGAATTATTAGTTTGGCGGTAAATCACTGTTAAACAAAAATTTTTCAAAAAAATTGTTATTGTATTCACGAGGTTTATTTATGAAGTACTGTCCTCAAACTCATCCACCATCTGGAAGAAACTCTCCTGGAGAGATACCGGTAAGGTTTATCCAGCCATGTTATTTAGTTTAGCAACAATGACCGATTTTCGTAAATCTGGCGTGTCGCTATAGCATTTGTTCCACAAGGCCGAGAACGTGCAAAAAAATCATGGTGATTCTTTTCAGCATGTACATTCAGGATTTGAGTGAAAAAAATATTTTTAATTCTTTTTCAACATGTTTTTCGAATATCTAAGATTTTAGCTTATAAACAAATAGAAGGTACGCCTTATATATTAAAGTTATTTGAAATGTTCCTTAAGATTCCCGTAGGTCTTAGCGAGACGCGTAATTCAAAAAAGAAAAAGTAGTTTCAACGAAATCAATTATTACAAGGCAATG